>UZAF01016866.1:26400-40396 GCA_900617895.1 Haemonchus placei
TCTGGAAAGTTGCCTACTCTACCTTTTCAGACAGTTTGATCAAGAATCATCTATGGAACTCACGAATTAAGCCGATTTTCGCAATAATGTTGGCATTGCTTGCCTTCTGGTGTCGAACACTCGTCCTTCTGTGTACATGTGTACTCGTCCGGATTCAGAGATGAACCATGGGGGCAGACGCAGCGAGAACCGAAAACGAACCACTTCATCCAGATCCAAAATATTTGTCTCCAGACTACTTTCACAACTTACCTAAAGGTGTATTGACGCATTTATACTCGCATGGCGTTCGCCTCACCTCGCATTCTTTACACAATGGTCCCTCATCGTCACCATCTGGGCAGTCAAGTTTGCCATCACAGGTGCGATTCACAGGAATACACTTCGAACCTTGAAAACGGGCCGGTTTGGAGAGACACCATGGTCTGTGCCTTTGAACTCACCTCCATCGCATCGGTGCTCTCCTGGATGGCAGAGCTCCGTGACGCTTTCTGCTAGGAACTTATCTACAGACAACGCGCAGTCAGACTGAAATCTGCTGTTGGCTCACTGACTTATTCTCTTCGACAAAAAGGTATGCCCTTTTCCATCGGGATAATGCGAGTAAACTCTAGGCCTCTACCTAAGAATCTTTCCCATGGGAAGAGGTAAACTGGTTGTGGTGACATACCTCATCACTTTCATCGAGACAATCAGCTTCGCCATCACAAATCCAATGCTTAGGAAAGCATGCTGTGTGATCAGCACACATAACCATACCAG
Organism: Haemonchus placei; assembly: GCA_900617895.1. Taxonomy (NCBI): domain Eukaryota; kingdom Metazoa; phylum Nematoda; class Chromadorea; order Rhabditida; family Trichostrongylidae; genus Haemonchus; species Haemonchus placei. The sequence goes on from UZAF01016866.1 coordinate 27,163, forward strand.
GATTGTTGCATTCGACGGGTGGTTCACTCCTTTGCGATGGACTTTCCCCAGGCTTAGTACAGTTCCGTTCGTCTTCGCCTAGTGGACAATCCTGCAAGGACGCTTTCATGGTTCAGAAAGAAGTTCGATCCAGGAAGTCAAACGTGGTACCATTTCTCCATCACAAATGTATGCCTTAGCTATGCATGGACCATGCCGACATTGGAACATGTTTGCATGGCAAGCTGTATGTACAACACTGAAATCCGACAGATTTCGAATTTGAAATCGAATTCTCAAGGAAAACTGAGAACTGAACCATTCAAAAAATCCTTGTCACTACTATTCCCTTTACGGCATACCATGCTGATATTACTTATTTCTGAGGAACATATCGAGCACTGAGATAATCAGAATCCCACACGTTTCGTAGCAATTCAATCTTCCCTCTAATTATATTCTAGAAATAGATCTATTGACTGGGATCCCCGTTATGAAGTGAAGAGAAGCTGACAGGAGCTGCAGAGCTAAAATGATAACTGCCGGTGATAGGAAGTGGTAAGAGCCGATAGTATGTGAATGGAATGAGCCAAGTGTATCTCAGTGGCAGTTCCAGTTGTAGTAACATTCAGGAAACACACTGGTGATCCCTTGACATCGGCTGATCACGTCACCGGAAAGGTCGAAGGTTCTCCTTTTTCAAGGAGTACTAACCCGCCTGATCTCTTTTGGACTCGTTTACTTTTTCCGAGTGCTCAAAACAAAGAAATCCAATATATAACGGTTTCAGCTGTATTGGCCTTTGATGAAATTGCTCCGAAGAAACTCGTTCACATACCTGGAGGCAGGTTCGTACGCCGAGAAAAATTCGCAACCATTTTCATCTTCACCTCCTGGGCAATCAACTTCACCGTCACATTTGTAATGGCTGGATACGCAGTCACCGGAACGACAGATGAAATCGCCTTCAGGACAGGTGTGTAAGTACGAGCAATGGGATTCATCCTAAATGAACCCCACTGGATCAGCTGAAGAGAAGACGAACCGAGTTGTCTGCTGAATCTTACCAATCCGTTTGTGCAATCTTTCAGTCCATCGCACAACCATTCTAGTGGAATGCATCGATGGGCATCGGATGTTTGACAGTCGAATTGCGTGGAGTTATTGCAGGTTAATGGAAATGACTGAAAAATAAAGTAGAAGTATAAAGGGTTAGTAGATATGTAAGGAGGGGTAGGGTAATGAAATAGTACGGGGCATGGTCTCCTTGAAAAATCACTCTACAACGTTTGCAGCAAGCTTTTCCCTACCGAACTGTGAACAGGATGGATCCGGAACAGGTATTATTGACTACCAACTTTTACTCTCCATTGAAAGCAACTAAAACTACCATCATCAACATGATTTAGAGGAACCACATCGTTTGCCTACCTAACTCTCATTTTTTCGGTCCCTGCGGGCTTACTTTAACCTTTTTGGGGAAGGGAGCTGTTAGAATGAATGAACTGAAGACGCTGAAAAAGTGCCTCTCAGTCGGACCCGGTTCAAAGTAAGGGCAAAGCATGTGTCCAGCTATCAAAGCAAGCGCCTGGCTTCTTTTGCTCCAGAAGGCATCTGTTATTCAAGGGCTTTACAATGATTCTTCCCCTTTTTCCTGTGTCGCTGTCGCGCAGTTGCGATGATGGTTGACTGGATCGAAGATGACCGGAAATCGATGCTCACCCACAACCCCCATGCACCTCTACATCACAGGACACCCTACAGAATCAACGACCTCCCAGAATATAATGGGAGAACCAGTGCGCTCTATTCCACTGCATTCCTCTTTGGTACTTTTCTGCGAATCAGACCATATGACACCCAGGGGATGAATCATGTGGGAATAGCTTCCAGCTTAGTCAATGGGATCACAGTCCACCCGATGAATGGTAATCTATCACAATAGTGAGTCATGACAGTGTAATCACCATATGATCATGAAAAAACCTCAGTTTTCATCATGCTCATCACACTTTTTCGAGAAAAAAAAAACTTTGGATGGATGAAAGAGGTTTTAGGCGACAAGTGAGGTTAATGGATGGTAACGACCATAAATAGGATGAAGCTTACTCACCTGAACAACATAGAGTACAGCTAGAAAAATAGTAGCAGCAGTAACCGTCATGGGGGTGAGTATGGGCTAGAAAAAACTGAACTTCGTCAGGGATAGACCCCCTTGTGCTGGGTGGCGGTAGCGATTCCCGCCATCGGATCGGAGATCAAAGTGGTAATCGACATGATAGGCGGTCAAGTAGAAAGGTTAACAACTATTCAATTGAATGATTTAAATAAGTGATAAAGAGTAATAATAAGAGATAAGAAGGACTAAATATGATATATTGCTTCCAGCTGTATCCCGGACTTGTGAGGTTATTTGAAATTTTCAATATCCAAGACACCAATACCAACCAAAACTTCGAATTTCAATACTACCGGGCTACTTTTCATAGTAAATTCAATCCCCTCGGGACAAAACCTGAAGCTTTGGGGCCCAATTACCAGATGGTAATTCATCTCCCTCAGATTTAATCCCTCCAGATTTGTCCAGGTGGGCTTTCCAGGGAGTATTCAGGTCCTTGACATCATATCGGAATCGTTTGAATGTTCGATTGAATATTTGGATTATATAATGACTACACCTGGATAGCCGATTTACAACCCCGTGCAACCATTTCCCTGAACGAATCTCTCCCACACTCATCGTTACCTCTGGGGCTCACTTTATGATACTATCAGGTTATTCGAAAAATGTGGTATGTATCCAGCACAAGTACATTTCAATGACTTCGGAGAAGTCATGAATTGGCTGCCTCGAAGGTGTGGGGCGGCAGTCTGGCAGTTCTGAAATGTGGGGAAAACCTGGGGGAAAACAAGTGGGGTAACTTCTAAAGCCAAGTGTTCTGTCCAGTGGGCTCGTATTTTCAATAGAAAGATTTAATGTTTGGAAACTCGGAAAAACAGAGGTTAATGTTCTCCCATAACATTTATAGGTTCTGAGGAAGAGTAGGTGACAAATCGTGCAGCAAAACCGGTTGGTCAGTGCTGAACATCTAACCCGTGGCTGCGAACTTTTCTTACGGATCCAGGTAATAGTAAGTAGTAACTTGAGCTCTTCTTGGAAAGCACAATGGGAGGTTGTCTTCATGTAGCTGTGATGAATAGCGGATGTGAAGTAATGGAGGCGTATGTGAACGTCGCGCCCTCCCGCCCCGTCGAGTCACGGATAAAAACGATTTTTGTGTGTTAAATGGAGTACAGAAGAATGGAGTGTCAGGTTACTTAGGTTACTCTAAGGGTGAACCATCTCATTAAAAAAGTAGTCCTCACTTTTCTAACCCTTTCACGATTACAAACCCGTCTTCAAATAATGGGCCATTACGATTCTTATCCGCAGCTCCGTTAGGGGATTCGAGCCACAAGTGGTTTTCCGATATCCCTGAAAATCGGGTTGCTTCTAGGGCAGTCAGATGCATGGGAAATGGCTTAACCGAACGTGGAAGGACAACCATATAATGATTCACTTGGGCCATCATCATGGGCTAAGTATTTGGTCCTGAAGAGGATGGCGATGGATTCACGACATCCATAAAATCACCAAATCAAAGTATGAAGATCAAAGCGGTGCAAGTTTTAAGCCTCCTATATTACCTTAAGGGAATGTGCCTGCAGCGTTCGAACTACAGCTTCTTTGGAATTCACTTCTTATAAAGTTGGCTGCTACCTTGCAGAGACTAAAGGCTACCGAAGTCCGAGCATTCTCCATTTCCCATGAAAGGAAATTGGGAGCTAAAAAACGTGAAGTTTCCAACGTTGAAACCGTTCGAGGAGTGCGTGATTTGAGGTTGCAGTACGTTTCTTTCAACGCTTTCAATAGCCTTTAGAGTGAAGACATTAAACGTTTTTTCTATGAAGACACAGGAGCTCGAACAGGCCCCTGAGGAATGGTCTTATAACAAGCACTGCCGAGAGCCTTATCTTCTGTGTAGCTTATTTCACTGTCAGAGCATGGGGGTTTGAGGATTCTGCTTTCACTTCCTCTGGGTTTGCTTAGTTAGAAAAAAATTCGTTGGATGTATAGTCGGTGCAGTCCTCAAGTCCCACTGTGTTGGCGGGGATCGGCCCAATTGAAAGGGTGTTCAGGCTTGAAATCAACCATGTGAATAAGTGGGAATGGTTTTTTTGGTTCGTTGAGGGTAAAGCTTTAAAGTTCATATTAGAAATAGAACAGTCTGTAAATTTCACTTAGAAGTTTCACTCAAGGCTATGATGCCGTTAGTTCCGTACAGAATGCAAATCAGGAATAAGCCTTTATACATTATATTCAGAGTGATTATCCTGCAATGTTCCTTCACCTTTTTATAAGATGCTTTGAACTTTCTGACTTAGGCTCGTGATTCAATGGTCCAATGCTTAACTTGCATGGGTCAGGATGCACCATCTCGGTCGAATCTCCAAAACCAGGCGTCCACGTTAAGTGCGGCCTTAGCTGTGCCGGAAATCTAATCTTTCTCAAAGAGTAGGAGGTGAAGAGTCCTACTATGACTAATCTATGCAGTGGAGCCCATACCCTTTCTAAACTACCACATACGTATGTAAGTATGGAAGGAGGGAGTACATGATGGTCGGGCCGTATGTTTCTATTGAAGAAGGGTTGAAGCTGGTGGGAGCTGCTTATCTTTAGCGAGGCCCTAAAAACGATTATCACCGTTGTTGTACTGAGTATGTCTGACTGCTAGTAGTTGTCGGATTGACTGATGAGTTTGGCCTGCTTGGACATAGCCGACTTACACAGGATCGCTTCTCCGGTGCGATCGACTCCCTCCTGTGAGGAGTGCGACGTTTACAGCTCTATGTCCTTTTGGGAAGACGAATTACTTCAAATCAAACATGAGCTGGCCCACCTGGGGTATTTCGAGGAACCTAGCCACCTTCCATTACTGCTGGTTTTCTGATTGCGGTGGAGTCCATAGTACTTCATGTAGCGATTCATCGATGTCGTGCACTTTGTCCTTGCTATGTCATCTGTCAGTCAGAAGTCAGTGCTGAGCACGGTGATTTGATGTCATTTGGGCTGCCATTCAATTCTGACATCAGTAACTCATTCGTTATCAATCAGGAAACGATCAGGGAAACAGATTCATGCCCAGTGCCGGTGATTGATTGATTGTGATCGGTGGAGAAGCGCGTATGTGCGTTGACGGCGGTTCTTCTCAAGCACGGTGTTTCACCCCGGTGCGCGCCATAAATTGTTTTATGGGACGATTAGATGCTGTTACCCCCGTGTCGACTTTGATATTCTGCTTGGCCAAACATACTCCGTACAGTGGCTGCTGCATCATCGACAAAAATAACTTCACTGCCTTTTCCCGTTCCCTCATAACTTCCCGGAATCATTCGCCTCAAAGATTTATTTACTGATTCATTTCAATTTCCCGTTTTCAAAGAGTATTTTATATTTTCTGTGGAGAGTCTAGTTGCTATTCCCTCCATATAGCTTTGTGAAGTCTGCGAGTGTTTCCCCTTTTTCAACTCGATTGTAATTTGATATGCCCTACTAAATGTTCCTGGTAGGTTCAACCTCCATCATTAGCTGTTACCCTGTTCGCTTACTCTTTACAATAAGCTGCACAATACCTCTGATACTCCAGTTTAATAGGAGTTTCTAAGTATATAAGTTTGGATGTATGAGATTAAATGACGAGTAGTTAAGTTTATATAGTACAATAGCATAGTAATATACAAAAATCATGAGCTTGAGGAGGTGGTTCGCCTGAAACCGTGCAGGAATTCCATGCCATCACTACTGGACTAATTCTACACTTTTCTAAAATACGTATTGAAAAAGGTTGCTGTTACAGCCCTGTTTTCCAGGATCTTTGTAAAGAAACTACTAAAGGTCAGAAGGTGGGTGTGACAGGCTGATTGACTATTCTTCTTTATGAGCCATCACCATTGCCAAAGGTTTTGTCAAATTGCCAGAGCATGGGTTTGGAGATGATTACAGCGCCAACAGGCCCTCTCAAATCTTGCCATTTAGCTTCTATCACGCTGAAACTTAGGAAAGCTACCCCTGTGGCAAGGTTCCAGGTGAAAATAGCAGTCGACTTTCAAAACCCAAAGTTAAGTAAAGGGTATTGAGAAGAACTACAGCGTCCTTGCGATTTTTTTTGGTAATTCGAAGACCTGCTTGTCGTTAGATTCTTTAAGATATCCAATCGAGAACTCTCTTTCACCAAAACCAAGTGAAATCGGACAACCTGGGCACAGAGAGACAACAGAGAAGAACGACCATAATAATGCGGCCATGCTTATCCTTTTTCCATCTTTTACAGTTTCCTCTTGACGGCATGCTCCTTGTTGATTTCCTAGAACGGCTGAAGTGGTAAATTGAAGTAGAACTCGCATAGAGTGGCCAGCAACAGCTGAGTCTAAACGGACGGTTGCTCCTGAGAAGCTTCTCTGGTAAATCTGTGACTTTTCACGAGGAATGGTGCATATCTTCTTTATCAGGACCTTGAGTTGGGTACTACGTATGTCGTATAATTCGATTCGATGCGCATCGCGGTAGGGTGCGAAGTCGTTCACGGAGGGGACCTACGGCCCGTTTACGACAACGATAACCCTTTGAGGTAGCCGGCGACGTTAGATCGGGACGTGGACGGGAAGTGAACGAGTTGGAGCAGCCAGCCAACTAGCCGATCATGTCGCAGCGATCGTCAAGCATTTACTGTCAATCACTGTCTTCCCTCTTTTGGAGCCGTGTTTTTTGTTGTATCATTGTTTTCTGGATAATAAATCTCTCTGGAAGGCAGCCATTGCCGAGTTTTTGTGAATGAGCTCATACAATCTCTTTTTCCTTCTATTGCGTCCATTTCCTTTCCTCTACGTAGTGTAGTCTCCATACTTGTACTCTTTTCCCTTCTCATCGCCCTTTCTCATAGATAAACATATATTTCGTGAATGCCCACCTGTTGGAAAACATGATCGGCCATGTGTAACCTATAAATTGAATATCCCAGACAATCGGCGGTAAACCTGTGTCTTACAGCTGGAGGAGGCTCTCAAATTGTTTACAAGCCTACGAACATGGGCTTCAAGAATCGGAAGGGGTTCACAGACTCTAGATTCATGAGCCATTTATGAGCATGAGCATAGAATGAGAATTTCCAAACCATCTGGCAAGCAGCTTTCCTGGGGGATAACTAGTACCGAAGGTGTAGGGATACCGAGTGGTGCTGCTGGAGCCGTCAGTATCGATATCGATACCCTTCATTGCCATTTAGGCTTTCCATTACTTTGCTTAGACCAGACTTGTACAGACGAATATCAATTCTCTGGCTCCAGGGTCGGGTAGCCCCCGCAGGTTATTAGACCAGTCGCGCGACCAAACACCACTAGAATTTTAAATGAAAGTCTATCGCTCCTTGAAAGTAGGCTGACCAGCAACAAAACTTCAAGTTTTTTTTGTGGAACGGTGCTGTACAGTGTTCACGATAAGGTTTCAAGATTCATCAGCAAGGCTATGCTTAGGGATAGAACAATCAGCGAACCAGCATCGTAGTTTTGCGGATCACAACGGAATTATGGGGGAAGAGCTCGAAATTCCTAGATATGATCGATTTTGAATGACTGATAAGTTCACGAAGTCAGCGAGCTCTCAGACCCTCAATAATCTTGCAGCTAACTGGTTGGCCGTATGAAGCAACTTGCAATCGCGTACTGAAACAAAGTAGAACAGCGTGAAGGACGACGATATCACCATTGGTTCTATTTGATGATGGTTGAAAATGAAGGAGTTCTGAACTGAAAGTGTGCCTGAACTACTAGTTTACAGAAATGTATTTCAAGAATATTTTGAAATTGCCAGGATCAGGAGCCACGACCTAGAGGAAGGAGCTTATAGTGGTTCTGGTCATTCTAACACTTCTGCCTTGGTTCAGTGGTAGAAGGAAGGAACCATCTCTGAACGCATCTGTTTTACATTCTCATTTGCAAAAGCTTATTTGGTAAGTACACACCATACTAAAACTTCCTTCGTTGATGGCTGATCGTTTTCTTGCCCTTTCTTTTGAGCCACACTCAGAATCATGCCTAATTTGGTTCTCAACGTACTACAGGATGAAAGGCAGATGGCACTGAGATGCAAATTGCTTGGCAACTGATTGTCGTTCCATGTGACCACTCCGTAAGAAAAACGTCGGTCACCAGCAGAGCACCCTTCAGTGCCTGGCTGTCTAGTCTCGACATCGCCTGACCTTGCCTGGACCCTCTAAAGATTATTTATGTCTTCGAATACACGGCTCTCACTCGTTGTATTAGCGGAAACCCTTTGTTTTAAGTAGTACTTCCGTGCTTTCTTCAACACGTCTTTCCGATGCCCACCTGAGATGTCCTAACTCCTTTGTTTTAAAGCGTCTGTGGCTGGCCGTAAAGAACTTCACCTGTCGTATGTCATAGCCGATGCAACAAAGTGGACCCACCATCGAACTGGATGAAGCGTCAACTTCGAATTCGGTAGACTCAACAGTTGCAGACAGCATTAGGAATCATCCACTTATGCCTATTTTAGAAGTAAGTATTTGCAGTTCAAACTCGTACTAAAGTACATTACAGTAATCAATTCATGTTTATTCAGTTATTATGTGAAAAATGCGCAGATGCNTCAACAGTTGCAGACAGCATTAGGAAACATCCACTTATGCCTATTTTAGAAGTAAGTAATTGCACCTCTCAAATTTGTACTACGGTACACTACAGTAATCAATTTCATGTTTATTCAGTTATTATGTGAAAAATGCGCAGATGCGACGGAAACAATGCAACCACGGGCATTTCAGATGAACGACGTATTCAAGGTGAGCCAATCGGGTCAAATTTGGAGTNGAAACAATGCAACCACGGGCATTTCAGATGAACGACGTATTCAAGGTGAGCCAATCGGGTCAAATTTGGAGTAGGTTTGAGAATCTTTGCGGGTTCTGGTCATGGTCTATCGTAATCTACTCAGTTGTGGTTCTTTATATACAGAAACTGAACAGATCTTTTCGATAGTGATGATCGATCCATTTCACAACAGAACATTCATGAGGGCAATGGCTAAGATCGCTGAGAGAAGGGTAGCTGAAAGACATAATCTGCCGTTAGTAAAGTTGTGCAGTAAAAATAGTAAGCTTTACCTTTGGGAGTTGGCGTATTGTTGGCCGGAACATCGAAGAATTGAGTGTTTCCTGAAAAGCTTCCTGCAAGGGAGTTTCAAGAATGAGAAAATGGGTCTAGGCTGCTCAACCGGTCATCAAACTACCCTTTAAAAGTGTAGTCTCTTGAAGAAGTATTTGGCCTGAGACAGCAAGTATAGGGCAGTGCGACAGGAAGGTCCCTTCATACTGTCTGTAAAAACTGGGAAGAAAGGAATGAGAACGAGTGCTGCTACCAACCGAGNAAGGTCCCTTCATACTGTCTGTAAAAACTGGGAAGAAAGGAATGAGAACGAGTGCTGCTACCAACCGAGGAGTTTAGAGCCGTTCGCCCTTCCCTCTACCTCCACCCTGCATTAATACGGGCCACCTTTGAAGGCTCCCAAGAATTGTAACCCTGAATAACGACCGTTCTTGACTTCTAAGATCATATATGACTGTTATTTTTGGGCACCATGTTTCTCTATCGAACCCAATCACTTCGAAGGAGTTCGCCTTTGTAAATCAAATTTCTGTAAACTTACCACAAGGACTTGAATTGAAAATTACTCACCAATTTTCAATTTTACTGCTTACCTGGAATAATGTTGCTACTTCCGCGCTGTACGTTTAGTGGTTCGTTGGAATTATATTGTCGAGTTGTCCCATCCTTAAAATACCAAACAATTCCTGACTACCACTGTAAAACCATTTTTATGGGATACAGAGAAAGCATAAATAATCGGCTTTGCTTGGGGTCAGGAAAAAATCCGGCTGACAAAATTTTTGGTCCCATAAGGTTAACATTCAGTGTCTGACGCCTTTATGATTCGAAAGAAGTAGAATCAGTGTGAGAGCAACTTACTGTAGGACGAGGCGATGAATACGGTAGTTGAGCTGTCGGTTCTACAAACTGCCCAGCAGCGTTCTGACCATAAAGCTAAACAGATAAGACCGTAAAGGAAGGTCGTGATAAGTCGTCACCTCAAAGCTCACCCCATTCGTATCCGATCTCGTTGTTGAGTAGGGTGACTGCGTAGAAGAGGTGAACCCGCTAGGGGAAGAGGTTAGAGCTTGACCCTGAGCTCCAGTAGTTTGATAAGGCAAGGGTGTTGATTGTGTAGACGAGAAAATACTGTTGGAAAATGGTTGTGTTCGAGTTTCTTGGCCACCTGTTTGGTAGCCATAAGGAGTTTGCTGTGTGGGTGAAGTTAAACCCACTGAGGAGCTTTGATATTGCCCAGAAGGGCTCCCTGTTTGGTCGTACTGTATTGGCGGCGTAGACGATGTTGCAAAGCCACTCGTAGACCAAGTAGAAGAGGAAGAACTTGAAGGGCTTGAAGGTCGGTTGGTTTGATAATCGTATGAAGGCTGCTGGCTGGACGAAGTGAACCCGACAGTGGGCATTTGTGTCGTTGAAGGATTGTACTGAGTGGGTGAAGTGAATCCCATCGAGGAGCTCTGAGATTGCCCAGAAGGGCCACCTGTTTGACCATATTGCGTAGGCGGCGGGGACGACGTGGAGAAGCCACTCGTCGACCAAGAAGAAGAGGGAGAACTTGAAGAGCTCTGAGGCCCATTTGTTTGAAAGTCGTACGAGGACTGGAGGCTGGGTGAAGTGAACCCAAAAGTAGGCATTGGAGTTGTTGATGGGTTGTAAGGAGTGGGTGACGTGGAACCGTACATGGTGCTTTGAGTTGACCCCTGATCGTACTGGTTTGTGTACTGGCTTTGGCTAGATGAGGGGAACCAACTAGAAGAAGATTGGGATTGGCCTTGGAATCCATTTGGTTGATAAGTTGTAAAGAATCGCTCACTATCTACGCTACTACCTGGGTAGGTACTTTCAGATTGAGTAGCAGTGGTGCCGTAAAGACCCTGACTAGGATTAATGACACCTTGAGAAGTGAGCCACTGATTTGGGTTCTGGGTTGAAGTGGGCCACTGATTTGGGTTCTGAGTTGAACTGTATGGAAAAGGCGTTGTCGTATAGGACATTCCAGATGCACTAGATGTATAGCCCTGAGTTCCGCTGCTGGTGGTAGGTGATTGAACGGGATATATGCTGATAGGGGCAGTGGGAAAGACTCCCTGAACTGGGACATTGGATTGCGAATACGGTGCCTGTGTAAAAGGTGGAGATGCTGTCGTTTGCGTCCAGCCAGTGGAAGATGATCCTGCTAGCCTTTGCGTATCGTCGTAAGTAGCTGTGACTTGATACGTCCTCGTCTGTCCCGTCTGATCATCTCGTTGCGGTTGTTGAGGGAAAGACGTTCCTTGGATATGGCCGCCCATGTTTGGATTTGGTGTTTGATAGGGTAAATAGTCATTAGCCCCATTGTACTGAGAATTCCAGGCTTGCTGACTCTCTCCTCGAACGCCCTGTGGCGTTTGAACAGCCGACGGGTTTGAAATCTGATTGGAAATAGGGCTGTAACCAGTGCCGGTCTGTGAGTAACCAGTAACGGCCACAGTTTGGTAGCCGTTGTTTGCACCGTTATAACCGCCACTAGCTTGATTCAGGGGTTGGTACTGGATCGCTCCGGTGGCGTTTTGTCGTCCAGTTCCTTGCTGCTGCTGAGGAGATAAGTACGTTGGTAAATTTGAACCCTGTAATCCTTTTTGATATCCAGACGAAGTCATGGGCTGCCATTGTGGACGAATTCCTGATCTGGATGCCTGAAAAAGGAATTTACTTGGAAAAAATGAACCCATGTGGGTTTTGAGAAAAGTAAGACAGGAAGCAGAAGACGGGCTTCACTTACTACTTATAGACGGGTACTGTAACTCTTTGGTCCGTGCCTTTTTATTTGGAGTTTGTAAATTCAAGGGCCCCCATGATCTCTTAACTAAGACCAAGCATGATGTCGCGGAAAACGGGCCCACATCGCCCTTAAAGCTGCGTCCCCCACCTACCGTTTTCCACAATATTGTTGACCGGTAGGAAGGGAAAGAGCGGGAGTAAAAAGTGTATATATAATCCTCCCCAAATGACAAACACGAACTTCTCTATCAGACCAACAAATCCCACTGCATAAACTTGTCCGAGATCTCAACAGCTCAGTTACGTAGCACGAAATCACTGCTCTCATCGATGCACTTGTTTTCGTGAGTGTCAAACCAGCCATGATAGCGACTTCAGGCCCAACATCCCAGATGGGAAGGTTCCCTTCCATAGACAAGTGCTCCAGAGGGAAAAAGGCCAGGAACTGTGCTTCGGGTTCCCATGACGTTATCGTTTTATGGCCAATTAGGCAAACGAGCTGCCACGGTCACACCAGCTATTCCAGCCACACAGTTACGGTATCAGGCTATTCCTTGCGAGACGTTGTTTGTTTACAGAAATAATGAACAAAGACAGTACAAACAATCTTACACTGTCTTGTGCGCTCGAAATAACCCCTCCTGCGGTCTGCTGAGGGCCGCCGACACTGCCTGCAAAAACCAATATTTTGACCCGACATTGGCTTGAAAATCGATGATTAGTCAACAGTTTACAGTACTCATTTAGAAGAATCGCTAGTCAACAGTAATTGTTAAACGGCAAAAGTGAGAACGCCTACCTGTTCGGGTTCCATACCATACGACAACTTGTCTTGGAGGACTGAATGAAAGACAGCATGTCCTTCAAAATCATTTGTTCAGATTGTCAAAAAAGAAATAAGTACACAAATAAACAAGCGAAAAACAAATATTCCATTTTTTTCGAATCACGTAAAAGTTCTGGAAGTGCTATAATCCTGTTTTTTTGTTTTATCAGTATCACCGTGACTGTGTATACAAAGCTCCCAGAAATCCAGTTCAATGCTTGGCTACCCAGCTCAGACTTCAATGAAATTAACATAAAAAACGATCCCCCTTCCCCATCCTTCCCCATCCTCCCATGTCCTCTCTCCCCCTTGTCCCTGCTCGAGAGGAGGAATTCGCAGTTACTTCATTTCTAGTGCTGAAGCAACGATACAGCTAACAAAGTAAGCATGTCAAACAGGTATTCTGCAAAGTCACTGAAAATGGAGAGTTTTCGATCCTGCGCTTTAGGTATT
>UZAF01016866.1:49095-59631 GCA_900617895.1 Haemonchus placei
GAATAAACAGTCTGTTCGATTTAAGCATAATAGAGGTCTCCGAATCGGCACGGACTAAAGTCGATCGTAACCTACCAAATTGTTCTGCTTCACCTTGACTTTTTCCTAAATAAGGAAGGAATTGTTTTATGGCCCCGTTTTTTTTTATCTAAGAGGATCTCGTGTGACAAGCTCCCACCACTTCGGATTCTAAAATCCTACTAAACTAGTGTTGGGAGTAAGTCGCGCGAAAACCACTTATCGTCCACATACTCGAAGGGCGTCAGCGTAGCGTTGACGCCAGCGCCAATCAATAAATCACGTGATTGGCGACCAATGCAATGTACGTTGGAGTTCCAAGCCTTCGAGGTGCTCAAACGCTTTTTCCTCTTTGAAACCTACAATCACACCGAACTACCATGTTAGTACAGCCAGCTGATAGAGCAAAAAGGAGCCGAGCCGAGTAGGCATGCTTGGGCGCCTCAAGGAAGCGGAAGCCGAGCTTAAGCCGTTTGGATCACCAATCACGTGATATGTATCGATCGGCGCCTTGAAAGGCCAAGGCGCTCCTCACCTCACTGATGGCTTTCAGAGTTCACCGGTGTGCCTCAGTGCATGCGTTCGATCGACGGCGGCGCCAACCACTTGTTGACAAAACTATCTCGTGATCCATCGGCGTCCGACGTTGTCAACACCTCTCGGGCGCCGCGTCGCATAGCCGCTCGCTAGAATCGTCGAAGTCTGAAACCAGCCATCTGAGTACGGGTGAAGGCAGTCTGGAACCTGACCATGAGATTGGTGATGTGGAAGCTGCACGGCCCCTGGTATTTACCGTGATTACATAAGTAGTTTTCATTGACTAGTTCTAGTTATACTAGACGTATCCTAGTCTAAAGTAATTAGCCTTCATGGAATCTCTGCAATGTGCCTCCCACCTAAGCTGAATGGCGGCCTCCAACTGTGCTGGATTGCCGATCACGTGGTTTATCGATCGGCTCCGGCGTCAACGCAGCGCCGACCACCTCACATTCAGCCCTTCAGTCATCGGCGAGCGCCGAGTATAAAGGCGACCAATAAATGGCTGCCTCTGGCTGTTGCTTCGTATTATACTAGTGGAATATTGCTATTCGGGAAGTGTCGCTCCATTAATCATTTTACTAATGTTTCGACAAAAATTTAGATACAGACCGGATTTTGTTGACGACGATTTCTTGTATTAGATTGAGAAGCTCATTCTTCAAAGAGTCGATTTGTGTTCAGTAGCGAAGGGCATGTGCTCGTCACCGCAACGCATCAGTAGTCCAAGCAGCATTGCGACCGAAGAGGTATAGCTTTATACCTATTTATTTCTATTCCTTTTGATCATTCTCATTTGGTAATGCTTGAATTTCTTAGAATGTGCATTTTTCCCGCTTTAGAGCCCCACTTCTCATTCAATTCTTCGGTTACGCTCTTCTTTTCGCGAAAGTCCAAATGAAGGAATGAGATTTGGTGCCCAGGGTATGTCATCTTTGATGGTCTTCTTCTTGGTTTCAAATTCCATTTCCAGTGTATTTTGATGGATCATCAATTATGGACGAAAGTGACGATTTTGTAAGCCTTTAGTTTTTTGTATAAATTTACATCTAATCAGTATCTCGGAATTCATTAGAAATTTCGGCACATAAAGGAATAATTCACGGCTCAGAAAATCATCGTTTTGAGAACATTCACAAATCTTCGCTGAAAAAATAGCATTTTATTTGGTTGTTTTGTTCGAGACCTCAGTCTGCTTGCCTTCATTCATGAAATAAAGAGGCTCTCGGAGCTAATACTGTTTTATTTTATTACTTGTTCAGGGAGATGATGAATGTGTACCTTATTTGGGTGAGACTGTGGACCAAGTACGTAGTTCCGAAGATGAGCCGCCAGACACGGAAGTCGTATTTGCTCCAAGCTTCCGAAAACCTGGTAGTGTTGCAAAATCTTACTCAAGTTCTATTAATAACGCTATTACGCTGCATGCTGTCAACCTCAGCAAATTCAGCATCGACAGCTAAGGCGACGTGCAGCTTTAGCGATCTGCTCGATCAGACGGATTTCTCTGAGAAAAAGAGGTTAGTTCATGATTTTCCTTCAGTTGTATGCTGCACCCCAGCTGGACTGCTGCACGTCACAGCTGGCATCATTCCGCGGCCTATGACTGCGTATTTTCCTCTGGCTCGGCCCGACCCATCACATTTGTGAGCCTGCCAACTAGTTAGCTTTTTATCAAGGAAACCAATGGAACCTTTGTACGGTGCTAATCGCTTGTTCGTGACTGGAGAGGAAGTGAGAAATCCAGACGATATCGACAAAGTCAGCCTTTTGTTTTTTTTTTCATTTAACTTAGCTCACAACAGCACGCCATTTTTCAAGCATGAACAGTATCGCACCGCTTCGCATCATAGGTGCTACGTTTCGAAGTGTATAAATCACGTGGGTTTTCGTGTTGTCTTCGCTTTTTAATTTTAATTTTTTCGTTGAAGTTCTGAGATTACAGTTAAAAAGTACTTGTTGTTCGGAACTCGCTGAATTGGGGACGGAGGAGTTGTTATTGGATTTTGTCTGCGAGAAGTTCTCATATGGAGCTAAATACAAGGCAAGTTATGAATTAAGCTTTGTCTACGAAAACTTTGCAGGTTGTGATTTCAGTTTAAACCGGATACTTGGACTCTCGCATGGGAACCACAGCGGCTTAGAGAGTTGACTACCCGTACAATTCAAACCGTAATCTGTGCTGCCTTGAACTCCAAGCGTCGCTTGCAGTGGGTGATTGGCCTTGGATCAGGTAACGAGGTAACTCATGATTTATTATTCATTAGTTACTGATATTCGATGGTATTTTTGAGTGGTGCCAGTCATTTGTCACGAACTTCAAAACTGGAAGAAATGGTACTCTTCGTTGTCAAGAGTGTTCACTTTAGTATCACTTCCTTTTCAGGTAATAGGTTACCAAATATCGAGAAAACAACGAGACAGAATGCGGCAAGCATTTGACTTCTGTACCAGCTCGGGAATTTTCCCCCGTCTTCCTGTACGACTAGCCAGAATCAAATTTCACGTCGTGAGAGGGCATCCGGATAGCGCGAATGACGAGCGCTTTCTTGTCGAAATCGAAGTGCGGCAAAGAGTCGGCAATGTGAGTTTAGAAGGTTTTCCTCAAGGAGACAACAATGTGTCACTTCACATAAGGGATCGACTGTCACATACGTCGCCAGGTTTGTGGCGATAAAAAGGCTGGCAATTATTTAATGTGGCAGCATGCTACAGTAATTTCCAGTTAGGTGGTCCTCCACATCTTCAACCTTCCTTGAAGACCAACTCATTCAAATATTGCAGCGGCTCAACTCATGAACAGTGTTCACCGTGACTTCAAATCATAAATATTCTGGCCTTTCTATGAGATTATTCATCGACATTTACGAGGTACTTTCAAGAAGCAGATTTCAGTTGTACCAGATAGCTCCGGATCACATTTTCTATGTGGAGGACGACGAGATAAAAGATATTCGAGAACTTAACAAGGTAAGTTTGTATTTTCAAAGCAACGACTTGTACGGAAAATAATTGGCACAATAAAAAACTCGGAAATTTTTCTAGTAAGTCATATAAACACGACATCGCGTGATTTTTGTGACAGTAGTCAAACCTTAGTGCACCGTAGGACAACGACAATGTTGCAGTGGGCGGCAACACCGTCACGTAGCACACTAATTTGCTGGTCAAATTAAATACCCAGGAAATGACTAATCAAATAAAACGGCCCACCATTTTGTCGACAGCAGATTTTTCACCTTTTCTTCTCATGTTTCAAGGCTCGACTCATAATTGCAAAGCAACTCGAAGAACAACGATTGGCTAACGCGACGGTTGGGAACAGAACGTAAGCGCAGTAAATTTTTGCAAGAAAACAAGATTCCTGTGCGTTCGATCAATATGAATCTCCTTCGTCCTCTGCATGACGTGGATTATAGGTTTTCGCTTTTTTTTCGTCTCCGTTTTGAGTACGTGGACACTTTTGTTATTAAAAAAGTTTAATTGAACTGTAATCCATAGTAGGCTCGATGTTCTGGAAGAGTATCATGTTGATTGCCCACAAAGAGAAAGCTTTGACCAATTTTGGCTTCTTAATGTGTTTTTCAGGTCGTTTTCAGTCAAAATATTGCATTCGCTGTGGCGGAACTGTCCATTTGTTTGGAGCGAATTCTTTCTATTCTCACTGTCAGGTGTTCTCCTTGGTATTTTCTTGAAACGTTCATGGATCAGGTTGTCGCGGTGACTTGTTGACTGGTTTGATCTTTTTGTCGCTTTATTATAGCGAGATTTTAAGTGTGTGTCTTTCCAAAGTATTTCCTTTTATTGGAGTTAAATGATCCTTAAGCAGTCCCTAATTTGGCACTTTCCCGTTGCAGCATCTTATGTGGTTTCCACCTTTCAGTGCGCTTACCAGCACATGTACTATAAGATAAGTATTGATTTCAAAACGAGCAACTGATCAATATTACTGGTTGGTCGTAAAAGTGAAGCGACCTTGGGTTGGAAATTCACTGCGATTCTGTATGTATGATTCTATGTTTCTAAAGTTGTAACAGTAAAATACTTTATGAAAAATGATAGACTTTGCTGAAAGCTTTAGCCGCTCAGTGGCAAGCGATCAACACCATAAAATTGACATTTTACTTTTTTAATTTCAGAGAATAGATTCGTTAAGTCTATTAGTGCATCCGATTAGAAGTTACAATGGAAAGTTATATGTGACAGAGCTAAGTCTGAAAACGAGCATTTTGACGGCTATCACGATAGGCGACACCATCGATTTGGTCTTGGCTTATCTTCATCCTTCTCACGTTCGCTATGCGTCTTCGTATCCACAGCTTTCGGGCGTACAATTCTGGAGAAGCATTGTCTGAGAGATGTTAAAGCGATGTATACGTCGAGAGACCTTCCAAAATAAACCGGCATTTTCTTCTTGTCGTCGTAAATGATCACTGTGTAGGGACATTTAATATGGGCCACGTTAAAAGGAGGTGACTTCAAAACCATGCGTTGTCTAAAAGAAAGACTCATCATCTTTTATAGTGACTTGTAGGATAGTCAGCTTGAGAAGAAACGTCGTCAGTTACGCACATACTAGTCGTGTCCGGAGTATGGAACACGGTTATTGTGTCAAAGTGCTGAATACTTGAAGTGAATTTCCTGCTGAACTCGGCGCTTGCCTGTTAAATGATTGATCAAAACAGTGAGATAACTAGTCGATCTATATTCGATTCGCTGTATCACTCTGTATGTTGGATTGTATGTTTGACCGCAGATCCATACCTGCGTCATATCACGTTTAACGTCTGACAGAAAATGCTAGACACAAACGGCCCCATAATTCTCGGAACCAGTGCTAGAACACCACTGAACTACTCCTCTTACGGAGGACATAGGGGCGGAGCAAGTGCAGGTATAGCGAGTGATAGAGGGTGATAACAGGTGGTAATGCTTCATGAAGTAGTTGGAATGATAGGTTATTTGATTGTCGCCTTCTAAACGGAAACACTGATACTGGCTAGTGATTCAGGACGTGATAATGGAAGGCGTTACACGGCAGGATCCCCTAGCTCTGCTGTGCCCCGCTCCCTACATGTCCACGTCGCCAAATGGTGAAAATTAAAGTTCAAGTTACTTCTGCATCTTCCATAGCAAAGTCACCAAAGCCTCCGTGTGAAAAAATAGGCTCTGCATCCAGTGAGTTCTAAAATTCTTGGGATCGTCAGGACTGAGTAGAAGTTTCTATGTACAACGAGCTTCTTTGACTTACCTTAATGCCTTTAGCAATGTTAGATACACTATTGTGAGGCCACCATATTGGAATGTATGCTGTATGAGTTTCAGGTCTTGTCTAGAACAACTCGTACAACGTTCTTTGTTGACATCGATCTCTCTAAGTACCTTTTGCACTTCTCTGATCATATCAACCAGTTGAGGACCACTTGTCGATCTTTCTACGTCGGTAACAAAGTATAGAAAGACATTGGGCGCATTGGTTGGCACCTCTAGTATTCCAGTACGTCCTTAAACCATCGTGATCAGTCTCTTACGGAGAAAAACCAGTTCATTCGTTATGAAAGAAGACTTAGTGAACTCAGTACCCATTAAAGCGAAGCGAGCACTTTCGGCGATTCAGCTATTGGGTACAAACCACATTCACAATAAGTAAATTTTGAAGTGTTCCTCTGCATTTGCAGCATAGGGACAATCTGTCGATCAGAACTATCCATATGTTCACGCTGGTTCTACTTACACCTTGTTATCCTCTTTCACAAAAGCCAAAACTTTGTATATATGCACAAGGGACCTACCGCAACTACAATATCTCATCTTCGGTCTATCACTGTGGAAACGAACATACATTTCCTCTCCTTTCGCCTGTAACTGGGTACGACTTAGTGGGTACGCATTGAGCATCGATTAATAGTAATGAGGTCGGCATTCACTTTCTGTTGAGTAGAAAAGGCTAAATAAGTTGGTGAAAGACTATTCTCAGCATTGGTGTAGAACTGATCAGCTGCCTATCGGAATCGGAATCATCATGTGCTACTTTTGAAATGCTTATCGGCTTGGAGAAGATTATGTAAATACGTGCGCAACAGTAGAAGTCTGAGCACCAAATCAGGAAGCTCTTGAATTCGGACTTCTGAGGATATAGGCTTCCTCGTCGATGACAGTAGCAGCAGAATAGGGTATTTCGTGGTGTGAAATTCATAACTTCGATGTTACTTACGTCGGCCACTCCGCTCCTTGTGAAGACAGACTCAGATTCAAAAATGCCTGATTTGAAGGTTATCTGAAGGCGAAGGTTCATCCAAAGTATCTTCCATGGGTGCTGTTTTTATCAAGGGAACTATTATAGATTCAACCTGGTAATGGCTGGCCCAAGCGAATATCGGGCATCGTTGATTCGATTTAGCCAATATTATGTCACGTGTCATGGTTTCTTTGATGGTCTGAAATCCACCGAACAGGCGAAGGATGTTGCTCCATCACTTACAGGAACCCTAGAGTGCAAATATCAGCAGAAGAAACTTGCCTCTTTCTTCAGGTGTGGATCGCCACCTCTCCATAGTTCGAATGGACAGGTCAAAAGTGTTGTGAGCTGGAAATGTCCTGATACAAAAGTCCTTGTGGTATAGTACTGTAGACTACTGTAGCCGTGGTTAGGGAAGTCGAGCTATGTGCCTTGCTCAGAAATTTTTGTTATGATACTCACTATCACCTACCTTTAGGCTCTTTTGGATCCATTGAACCATTTCGCTCGGTCCTTCGAGGATTTTCATTTCTACTCCTAGACTATTTAGTGCAGCAAAAGTGTTGTATGCATAGGATTTGGTGAACTTGGGATGAACAAGGATACGACGAGCGAGTGAAAACAATCCTGAACAGCAAAAATCATTCGAACATATTCACTTGGCACTTCGGACACTGTCATTGCCTCGATACTAGCTTGGAAAGGGCTGTTGGGAGTTTCGAGATTTGTTCCATGGTCGAACTCATTGTGATTTACTTCAAAGCTAATCCTTATACTGTTTGTAGGTATGAGTTGGTTCCAGAGAGGGACTATCGGCCAATCAGCTAGTTAAGAAAGAACTATTGCTTTTTATCGGTACTGGCCCTGCCACTAGCCATACCTGGTTTTGAAGATGAATGAAGAGCATTTTCCCACTGTCGTAACTCTTCTCCAATAAGATTCATCAAGGTTCGTGGCTGAAAACACTACAGTCAGCTGTAAAATGAATGCTGCGCAAGTCACAAGTGTTTTTTTCAAGTCTGTGTCAGAGTTTATTGGAAGGAAGAAAAGTTTGTTTCACCATATTGGAGGCGGTCGATCCAGCTTCTGCAGATTCGTTCATGAGTTCACGTCGCAGTGCTTCACCAGGCTGAATACTTATTAATTCAGAATCCAGTCTAGGTGGGTAGTGATTGTAAACTCTTGGGCCTCACCCCATTTGAAACAGCGGCAACGCTGGTTAGACAGGCGATGTTTGATATGAGCTGAGGCACACACAGCCAAGTGTTGTTAGCTTGGAAGGATGCATTGTCGTGGGCTTGGCGAGCGTCGTCATGAACGATTGCGCTGAAATGGAACAATGCTCAAATAATATCGAATTGTCCTCTCAATCCTTTCGCAAAAAAAGGTCGTTGCTCCTCATTCGCTCTAAGTTTGAAAACAATTCTCTTAGAATTTGCTAGCATTAGGCATATGATGCCTCCTTGAAGGCCATTCCAGCATATCAATATAGTAAACTAGAAGGTGCCCAAATAATGCTACTCAGCAGTCCCTTCATAAGAGTTGCATTTTGAACGCTGAGCCTTGTCCTCGCATCCGCAAAAACCTTGAGTTATTTATGGGTAAGCGGCTGTAAAGTCGGCTAGTTTGCCTTTCCTGAGTATTATTTCTGTATGCATCTATATTGTAAGCGCTCAAGAAGTTAAGGTGTGCTGTCATACGATGCATTGTGCTTTTTACTAATGAGTTTGGTGGATATGGATGTAGTTACATAATTACAATTCTGGTTAACCATACATGTGTTTTGCATACTCGAAAACCTGGTAGGAGATGCGATTCCACGTTTCCCAAATGTTCGACCCGACTGCCAGTTCAGCTGCAAGTTCACGATTTTTTGACCGGCGCCCTATAAAAGAGGTCCGGTTATAGAAGGTACTGTATGAACATATAGCTGCTCCCTTCAATGCAGCGAGCACGGCGCGATTTGAATCCCATTCTGAATAAGCCGGAGGTCGTGTTGTAGCAAGGGGCGCACCATCTCACAAGCACGGTCACCGGTTCGATTTCCGGAACGATATTCGCCTAATTCAACCATGTCTTCCATCCCTCCAGGGTAGGGTGATTGGTACTAGACTCGTCTGAGAGTATAAAAGCACCGGCTTGTACATGTATCGGCTGGGCACCGCATGCCACTGTATCAGCCTGAAATCCCTGAACGCTTCCTGACGGGTATTGACTGGGTCTTGATAAAAAGCTTTCACTCGACAGGCTATCATGGAGGGTCACATCCTGACACATTGAAGCTTGCCTCAACATGAAATTCTCAATCAATAATCTTTTCTCATGGTTTTCTGTGCTTTTCCCTTTACCCTCATCGCCTGTACTCTCTGCCTTCCAACAGTGTCTCACAAGCGCTTATCTGTCTCTTATCACCAATCAGCATACTCTTCTTCACCTAGCACTCTGCTCTCTCCACTACTCAAATGATCTCTAGCTACCTATGGCCTCAAGGCGTGATAAGAGTGATTGGGCGTGGTGGTGGATGCCGTGAGCCAGCTTCTAGGAAATGGACCAGGAAAGTGAGTAAAGGGGGCAGCTGCGGCGGCTACCTTATCCTTCCACTGGGAACACGAACATTCCCCTCTAAATCGCGCGATCGGATGCGCCGTTCGCAATGCGATGTTCGGGGAGAAGTTACCACCCCCTTCCATATTAACTGCCTTACCGGTACACATGTCGAAGAACGGCTATTCCCGAGCTATGGAGTAGAGGTGCATGCAATAGGCAAGCACAGTGGTCTTATCAAGTTTACTCGTGCTCACTTCATCATCGGTATTCCGATTTTCAGTCGTTTTTTGTCATTGTGTGATAGAATGCCCTTGCGATTAAAAATGTGATCTCCTCTTAGAAGAATTAAGAAGACTAAGAAAGGAAAGCTTTGGTCAGCCTCAAACAAGTGCCTTGGGTAGCAAGGATTGTTGCATTCTGTCTACACCTTTTCCATTGAGATTTCTGTTCTGTCTTTAGCAAGAAAGCTACCAAGGATGGTAGTTTCGACGATATGTTTCTTAGAAGAGAACAGATGTCTCCCAAACCCTAAGTTTTGTATGTACGTATGCCACTTAAGTGAACCGTCTGAAGTGCTTTCAAAAGAGCAAATACTCATGTGGATTACTCAACGACTCAGTCTTGAAAATGCTAACCTTTCGGAGTGAGGGTTTTCATAACGATTGACTCAAGGAAAATGAAGACATACGCGAATACACTGAACTATGAAATAAACCCTACTTCTGTGTTGTTTTTACAGTTGAACTCCGTGAGTAAACATATTTTGAGTTCACTGCATAATCTTCAACGGACATTCATAACTACTGATAAAACGAAAATGGTCGTCAGATCTTTATTGAGTGCCTATGACAGGCAGATTCGTCAGCATCGATCAGAGCATTCAAGTTTCAACAGCAGAGCACGACATCATCGCCGTTTTCCTGTCTGTAGAGGGGATTCGTGACTCGACACCAGGGAATGCAACAAGATCGGCACAGGCGGGCAGGCCAAAGCACGATTAGCGAATGGCAAGTATCAGCATGAAAACATAAATGCATCGAGTATGCGATACGGGAACTTCTTAGAAACTCAATTTTAGTAACTGGTTGGGTTAGAAATTTGGTGAAAGAAACAAGAAAGGAACGAATGAGAGGGGAGTGAAAAAAGTTGGGATCTACGTAAGGCAGTAGAGTAGCCGAATTGGTGTGTTTTCAGTT
>UZAF01016867.1:9225-37578 GCA_900617895.1 Haemonchus placei
CTTCCCTTGCGACAAGCACAAGAAGGTCGCCGTTCGATACCATAGTGAAGAAGACCTTTGCAGCCAAGTCGCACCAGACAAAAGTTGTGCTGTACTGACTTTTCCAGAACGGTGGTTCCTCGCGTTAGGATGATCACTCAGTCGAACTTGCAAGGTTGAGCAGGAACTTCACCGGGTTTGCTGCTTTCAATGTCCCCTGTACAGTTTCCCCACTTGCAGCCCTGTCCTCTAAAATGTTATGGATGACAGTTGCGATTAATATGTATTACTTACGGAGGAGGGAAATGGTTTGTAGCAGCTCCCGGAAACATCTAGACACACGTCGCTATAGACAACCTGTGAGAGAAGGGCTTTTTTTCAGGTTTACAACCAGAATGCGCTTACCATCTTACAAGTAGTATTAAGGGATACCTAACAGGATGTCCTGCATCTGCATGCCCTGCATGGACTTCATTACTAGATGCATGAGGGCTAGAAGGTATATATTACAATCATTGACAACGGTGCCGAAACTAAGGCATTTGACTTTTACATAGCCAACCCTTCCATCGTTTCCGGGCAAAGAGCAGGCGCGAACGAAAGAAAGAAAATCGCATCAAACCAGCTACCCTAGTTCAATTTCTTCAAAGTAGAATTAGCGCTTATTGTGGGACCACCACCATAAACGGAACGCCAATCAAATGCATTTTTCTTGTAGCAAGTTATTGAATGTCATCTCATCAACTGTCAGTGTAAGCAGAGGCCAGCTACCATCTCGTCCCGGACATGTGCCACTCAGCTGATAAACGCAATACTCTCGGGTCTAGAAAGCGCTTACCACTTTTTATCCAAACTCCTAAGTAAACAATCTCAGAAAAACTTGCTTTGAGTTTGGGACCGAGAAATACTGTGACACTACCGTAATCAAATCAGTTAATTTGAAAGTAGGAAAGGTCTATGAATAGTCGCTAGAAACGGCCAGTCTCTGGATAATTGCAAGTAAAAAAGGATTGGCTACGTTATACTTCTCAGTTCTAGTGTCCCATAGATAGAAAGGACCAAGAAGGGTTTTCAGGGAAGTATACACCAAGTCGATTTACCGATGTTTACGTAAAAATACTTTACCATTATTTTATCAATGTTAATATTAATAGTAATGTTAATGTTATTATTATTTCCAGTATTATTCCTATCAGCTCAGGCAGATTTTGTGAACTGTAAAGTGAGGCACTACCACACACTTATGCTCCAAGATTCAAATGCCGGATCAATACTCGCCCACACCAATCAAGCCTCCTATCCTTTGGGTGTTTAATAGGTAGTAGCAGACTCGCTTGGGAGGATAACATTGTACATCGGAGAGCCATCGCAGATTATTGTGTACGCAACAAGCGCATTCGAACGCCACTAGATTTCGAATGAGAATTGAATGTGTAGGCGCATTCTCAGACGGAACTAATTGACAACAGTAAGGCTTGTCCTTCAACCCTTCGATTTGTACGACTTCCAACAGATGGGTCATCGTGGGCATTTGAAAGAAGCTCAAAATTAGAACTCGACCGAGGGGACCGAATGATAGGCACACAGGCGCTCCCGCTCTGCTGTGCAAGATTTCCACAAATCAACTAATTTCGAGGGATGTGCGAAACGAGAACAAAGTCATTATTGGATACTTAAAAAACGGGTTTTCTAGCAAATGACCATCCACGTACTTTTATTCAACAATTTTCAAATTCATGGCTTTCAAACGTGCAGAAGACGTTCCTGGAAGTACGAGTATCCTCTATCTCCTAATTTTTGTTGCTCACTGCAGACGGAAAATCAAATGCACACATAAAACATGAAAGTGCAAAGTTTTTTGCATTGACCCATCTCTCTCGGGGATGTTCCCACGCTCTTAACATTTACTCAGAATCGTGATGAAGTTTGAATACGTACACGTGGCCTAAACAACGAATTGTGGAGGCCTACCGCTAGATAACTGAATGGTTTACCCTCCCAGATGGATTGATACCAATTCATTAGCCTCGTAGGTATGAAAGATTGGATGGCCTGAGCAGTTGTTGAGCAGGGATCTGCTCTTGGACCATCCTAGCCGGTGGCAGCTTCACTTGGCATTACGCCAGTTCCCTCTGAGAACTGGCGAAATGCTCAGCGGTACTACTGAACCATTACAGCTGAATAATAGGATTTTGGTGATGTAAAGTATGAAAACACAGTGATTAATGATGCGAAGTAGACGATATGATGATGCAAAACCCATGATGGATGTAAGGCGATTGAACGTGCCGACCCCAATGAAAGACAACGAGTCTCTAAGGAATTCCAGCCAAAAACCTTCGATAACACCCTCAACGTCCAAGGAACTTCAGGGACAGGAACTGGGAACTCAATACTCATGAGTTTACACTTTACTTTTGGTACAGTGGATTAGTGAAAAGCTATGAAAGTACTCCACAATCTCCAAGCGAATTCTCTGCCCGCGTATATGCCAAGAAGAAAATAAAAATCGAGATAGTGAAGTACCTGGGCTTCAGCAATGTCGCTCGAGGATGCGTCATGCCCTCGATCACCACACTGAATCCGTTTGACTATGTATTTGCTAATACAGTGACTTGCAGTGGTCAACTCCAAAGCAAGTCCAATGTTTAGCCTTCCCACCCAAGCCTGACACTAAATAAACGATCCTGGAGAAATTCAAGGGTTAGTTGGACTGAATGAGTATCCCTACCCGGTGCAAGCCTCTAGAAGGAGAGCTGCTGGTACTCTCTTACCTCCGCTGAAAAAGAGGATAATGTTAAATTTAACCAAAGCCCGGACCAATTGTGACCAGCTTTTCACCTTAAGCAGTTGTTTGCCTTTTATGGCGTGTTGGTTTGATTTTCTGTAGCGGGCCCAAGACCAGTTCCTAATGAAAACTATAATTATTGATTGAAAGCGCTGGTCATGCTCAGCCACTTGAATCTGATTACCTACATTTGGGTTCACACCAGTTCCAAAAAGCCGAAAGAGTAAGCTTTTATAAAAGGAGAAATTGAATGAGTGGGATTAGCTGAGCATGTCTAACACTTTCAATCAATGATTATGATTTTTATGCGACCAACCAATCTTCTTTTATTGGTTCTAAAAAAACCATAACTATAAAATACACAGCAGATTTCATAATCGAACATTTTTTATTTTCTTGTTTTTTATTTGAGTATTTATCTATTTTTCATTTTTCTTTTTTCTCAATGTAATCAATTTCAATTTGTATTTACTCAAATCCAGCCTCGGACGAAACACTTCGCCTGTACACTGAATTGTTGTCTGGTTACGAAAAGGACGTCCGTCCCGCATTGCAACACGATACCCCCATCAACGTCACCTTCGTCTTCATGCTTACGCAGATTATCGACGTGGTAAGTGAGTCATGTTGCAGTTGACATTTGATCCCATATATCACTGGGAAAGTGCGACATGAGATCCTGGCCTCGTTCAAAGCTCGCCAGGCGATCGCGGGGTATGGGAACTAAAGTAAATCATGTGTATTGATCGATTGGACACCATCAGCCAGTGCGACAGTGCGAGCGCCCAATACCCTCCTGAATTTAACTTGGAACCGCTCAAATTAAGTTCTATCGGTTCTGACCAGGAAATATGCCTAGCTTTGGGATACTCTCAGATATACTAATCTGTCAAACTGGTATTCAGGACGAACGCAATCAAATCCTCACCACAAACGCATGGTTACATCAGTACTGGACCGATTACAAGTTGGTGTGGGACCCTCGGAAGTACGGCAATCTTACACGGATTCACATCCCACACGAAAGGATCTGGCGACCCGACGTTGTGCTCTACAACAAGTACGTTTCGGTTGTTCCACAGTCATTTATCCACCCAAGATTGATCAGTACCCTATCTCTAGTATAAAGTTAAAGAGTTTGACAGTAATATTTTTCACTGAAAATTTTCTTTTGATTTTCCGTTTCCATGCACTGGGAATTCTCAAGCCTCTATATTTAAAACAAATTGCCAGAGAAAAAGGGTCAAACCAGCAATTTAAGTTCAAACACTCGACGTTTTTGCGCAGCCACAGATAGGTTGCAGTCAGTTGACTCCGTCCGACCGGAGGAGTTATTCACTTTTAGCACAGCCCGCTCCTCTGATCTGGCCCGAGTTTTTCGTCGAAATCAATCTCGAGCGTTCTTCATTTGCTTATCGTCGCTTTCCCATACAGGTGAAAGCTCTGATGATTAAGGCTAAGGCTAGAGGAAGAGATGCTCGGACAGAAAAAAAGTTCGCTGGGCAATTACTCTTGCGCGTTCGACTTTGACTGACTTTTCAGGACATAGCAATCAGGAACAAGATGAACTGCCTTATCCCAGTCACTTCACGAATTGCAAATAGACGAGCTCAGAAAAAAGAGCAGCAAAGTGCGAAAGGAAAACAAGTGGGGCTCTTCAGAGTGAGAAGAGTCATCATTCAGCCAAAGAAACAAAAGCAACATTCACAGTGCACGGCTACTGAAGCCAAAGAGTTACGTCGGATGATACCTTCTTTTTCGTGAGCAAGAAACTGCTCCCTAGTTCACTAGGCCGTCCTGAGGTTTAGGTCAAAAACACATAAGTTCTGCGACTACGAAAGCCAATGGAAGCGAATGAGCGGTCATGCCTGAACATGAAATGAGCAAACGGAGCTGAGATTCCAAGGAAATTCAAGGAACTCAGTCTGTGCACGCATCGGAAAAGTAAAGCGATGGGCTTCGAAGTCTTGTACAAGGAACTCGTAAGAGTGACGAGCTTCAAGCACAAGCTGGACTATCGCCAACGCCTTGCAATGGTGTCTCAGACAGGAGGAGGTGACTTAAGTGAGCAATACCTCGACTGACAGCGGGAGACGCTATAGGAAGATGGCTCTTCAGAGCTTTCAGGAACAGGCATGGCGTTCATCCAGCTGTCCTTTTTCGATCAGTACTCTATTTCATGGCACACCGGGTTCTTCAAAAGTCAAAGACGGCTAAAGAGCAATGTCGTCCTCCTTAACCACCTAAAAACGAAGGGGAACTGGATCGCTTCCGCCGACTATTCTGAATGTGTCAATGCTAAGGAACAGCAACCTAGACATCCGCGAGAGCAGCTTTACTTTTCGATTTCGGCTCCACATGAAGATTGCTTCCCAACTCATGCCGATCAAAGACTGTTCATGAAAACAGAACCTAACAAGACGGTTTTTTGCATGAAGTGCTATAAATCATGAGATTTTGCTACTTCTCAGGTTTTGTTTTTGGGTCTGGGTATCAATCAACATCAGTCCTTGCACTCCTGAACCCACTAATCGTACATCATGTCATCGCGGATGAATGAGACCTTTGGGAATCAAAAACCAACCTGAAACCTTTTATCACTCTTTGGCCAATCGCTTTCAATGCTATCCATCATCCCATCCCACGCCTAAAGGATAGATTCTGATCGGAGCCCTTGGTGGATACGCTTCATTACAGACAACTGCCTAGCCAGCATAATCAGCAACATTTGAATAGAGACGTCGATCAGACGTGACGCTTCATGAAAACATCCACCATCGTCGCATCAATTTAACGGAGCCACCGGCACGGGGTGGGGGCATGAATTTAATTTCATGCCTACGCCCGTAGTGTATTAAAATTCGAGGGTTGTTGTTGCCATATGACGCCCCGTCGGCACTAGAAGTCAGAAGGAATGTGCGGAAAGGGACCAAATAGAGGTGGTGCAAATGAAAGAAGACCTGAAAAGGTAAAGTGCTAGGTATAAGCCACAACGGGAAAGTTCCCGTCCTCTCAATCAAATCCTATGTGAATAAGATGAGAAAGGAATGACAAGCTCGTTGAGCTGGATGGGATACGACCATACATCTCACTTAAATTTAGAGACTAGTTGAATATGAAAGGGTTGTCGGTCTATACAAGCTCTTGGGCTGAACAACGATTTGCGGAGCTAACCAATTCAGAAGTCAGTGCCTCTCTTTTTCCAGACGAGTCTGGAACCAGCGAAAGGTACAGTTTACGACCAACATGGTTTCCGAGGTATCTACTTTGGAACCCCAAGTAGAACACTGCTGAATCGAAAAGCGGACTGGATAGGGCGCAATGAGAGCTCGAAGATTGTATCCACTATGAACCTTTCTCAGAGGTGGCCGAGTTTTAAAAATTCTGAAGATGTTGCACCATTCACAATGGAGCGCACATGTTGGAAATTTAGGCAACTAGTCGGGACCCATTGCGACGAAGGAAGTCAATTTTCAACATTTGCAGCTCACCGTAGTTAGCTCTACGGCACTAAACTGAGAACTCGCTCGAATATCCCTTCCAAGGCACTTCTGTCATCACAATCTCATACAAAAAATCTTCCTTTGTTAAGACTTTTTATGGCTTTTTTCTTGAAATATGCCGATTGTCCCGCTTTTTTCGCCAGCTCTACACTATTATTCAACGTAATTGAAACAAGAAAACATTCAGCGCCGATTCTCAATATACAAAATCGGTGATGTCCACCGACGTTGTCGTCGATTACCTTGGTAATGTCAGTTGGGCGGCAGCTGCTATTTTCAAGTGAGTTGTTTATAAAATAAATTGGATCAGAATATACTTAAGTGTTTTTCTGGCACCCTTCAATAGAAAGCAAGAAGGTCACCTACAGAGGTCTATTCATTCGCGAACACCGTTGAAATTATCGAGATCTGGCGGCGATCCTCAAAAACCGACTCAATTTTGGTAAATGATGGGTGAAGGATCGAAAAAACGCCTTTTGACGTTGCTTCCAACCCCAATTCTAATTCAGAAGTTCATTCTAATGCAGTCGGGTCACATCCGAAAAATTGCGAAGCTGCTCTAACTTGCAAATTTTCCGACGAAACCCGCTGGCATTAGAATAGACATGATTTTTAAAGAAAATCGGACATCAGTAAAGCTTTTTCCCTAGAAAGTTTTCCGAGCTTTCTTAACATGAGATCTTCCTTTACTCTTTCTTGAAAGATGGATATATGAAATCACAATACAGCTGACTGAACAATTTTTTTGCCTACCCTCTTTTNTTTACAGCGCACCTCTCCATCTTTGATTGGGAATGAAAGGTATTGAAGTACTAAGCTGAGCTCTGCAACTGGTTAAGGCTCAAAATAGATTGGAAAACAAAGTCAGGCTAATCTTGGCCACCATTCCTCTCTCAATTTTTTCGCTGTGCCCATGGCTTCTGTGCCAATCGGCATTAGCGCGGTTGTGGGAAATTCCATTCAAAGATGAAACTGATACGGCTAAGTGACTCGTCACCCAAGGGAAAAAAACTGGAGAGATCGCCCGTAACCCACGCAAAGCAAGTATGCCGTTTTTTTAATGAGTCCAGGAAATGAGTAGCGCAGGAAAAAAGTAGCTCAGATGCACACCAAACCAGCAATTTCACCTGTTCCCATCGATAGTGCAAATACCGTGGAGAAGTACCAATAGTTAATATGCGATCTATGTCTCCACCCCGGCACAATCACGTCCATTTGTGGGCGGGGTCGTCTCTTAGAACTGTTTTCGGAGTCCGTCCAAGTCGCCTCTGGGTTTTATATGGCACCTTTTTGACGACGTATACAATAAAGGTACGTATCACCTCAGCTTCGATAAATAATTATTAATGGCTCAGATCATCCTGTCCACTGGACGTCAAGCATTATCCGTTTGATCGTCAAACTTGCACATTAAACTATGCGAGTTGGGCGTATGACGGAACGAAAATCGACTTATTGCTCAATTCGGAAAGAGGTATCGGCCGATATTGATCGGAAAAAATCCTTCAAAATGCTGTCGTTTACAGGTGACCAGAGCAACTACATGATGAGTACCGAATGGAATCTTCTACGAATAACGTAAGTCGTTCGATTACTGATGGTGGAAGGCAATCGATCAGAGGTCATCGATTATTCCCTTAATGTTATTGATCGATTTCAGAGCAGAAAAGAACTCGGTCATCTATAGTTGCTGTCCAGATGCACCGTATCCATTCGTGAATATTCATATCAGTATCGAACGAAGGCCAATGTTTTACGTGAGTTTCCTATAAGACCACCCAGACAGGATCAACGAGAAAACGTCGAGCAAAACACGAAATCACAATGGCCCATGCGTAGAAGGCCCCTGGATGAAGTGTATTGAAACCGTTTCCCAGAGGCTGGTCGCCAGGACTTTACCAGCGAGGACCGTATCTAGGCACCCTCTGGTCAGTTGAGAGAGCAGCCTCCAGTGATCACCTGAAGTCCTCCTGTCCCCATGATTGTCGCTTTGGCGAGTAAGGACATATTTTTGGCAGCGAAACGAAACCATATTGAGGCTTGGATGAGTTCCAAGCATTTTTCGAGATCAAGACGGTCGTATCCCCCGTGGATACTCTCCCCCAACCAATACCCCTCCTCCCTTTTCTCGTTCAAATTTTTCCAAAGGCTTCCCAAACCCAAAAATCGGCGGGAGGGAAAACTGTAATAAATTTTTCTTTGTTTGTCTGATCCTACTCAGATACCGTATACCAATCAATACGTCAATAAATATTTAAGGTGTTCAATTTGATACTTCCATGTGTGCTGATTAGTGGTATAGCTCTTCTAGGTTTTTATATGCCATCTGATTCTGGCGAAAAAGTCACCTTAGGTAGGCGGCGCTTTTTTTGAAGAATTCACAAAAATCATGAACCAATCGATAATTTTCAAGGTATCACTTCACTTCTTTCTACTACGGTATTTTTGATGTTAGTCGCCGAAGGTATGCCCCCTACATCAGAAGCTCTACCGTTAATAGGTAAGATCAAATGAGTTGGCTAGACGGCAGAAATTAAGGCGTTCCTCTGCGTCTCTGCCTCTCCCGTTTTTCAATTGTGTTCTTCAGGTCTCTATTACGGTGTCACAATATTCCTCGTTGCTCTTGCTACTGCAATGACAGTGCTTACGGTAGGTCATTGCAGATGCCGTCCAGAAAGTATTCAGCAATCAATAATTGATTTTTCAGCTGAACGTTCACCATCAAGGTGTGCACGGTGGCGAAGTACCCAGATTTCTACAACAAATTGCATTTAAATTTCTTGCACGAATACTTTTCGTACGAATCGATCCGTACCACTCAATTACCCATCATGTACGGTACATCTACCAGGTCTGTGTCTGTACTTACGGATCGAACTCTTTCCTTAACCATCGACACTTCTGGAATTCAGCGTGATCGACCGGATAGTGCACGGAATTCGGAATGCTACAAAAGCCCTGCATATCAGACATCGTCGCCAGAAATTCGAATGAAACAGCGATATAGCAGCCCGACCAAACCTCGCATACCTCTTTATGACAGTCCACAGAAAGCACGGAAGGTAAGTAGCCCAAATACGATCTGCATGGCTTTTCAGTAGAGCCCAAACAACACGTCTACCTTCCAAAGGAGTGTAATCGAGAAGAAGAATTAGGAAAAAGGTTTCATGAACCTGGAAATGAGCATGATGGGGGAGATGAGAAGAAACAGAAGTTGAGGTCATACCATGAGGGGCACCACAGATTTTTTCACTCCTCCTTTCGGCTTTCAATTTTTGATGTCGAATAGAAAAGAGTCAAAAATTTCATTTTGAGTGGCATAATAGCTGTTACTTAGAGAAACGGTGGTAGCGCAGTGGAATTTAACGCACCATCTCTTACGTACGGTCACGGGTTCGGATTTTATCGGATCCGTCCTTTAAACCAAACCTACTATCCCTCCGGTACCAGCTAAATGGTGCCGGATTCGTCTGGGAGAATAAAAACCCTCACTCATGCGTAGACCGGCGTCTAGAAGTCATTGTATAGCTACCCACATACCCATTCAAATCGCCACACAATCATGAATGGAGAACAGATGCGATTTGGGCTCTTTCATCCTGCGGGAAACTTCTTCAGAAATGATGTGATTATGACGTTGCTTCCAGGAGATACGGAAACATTCTATCGTAAAAAAGCAAATATGGAGATAGAAAGGCGCTGAATTTAGTGCGAACGGAAATAAAATCTACACTTGAAAAGCGCAATTGGCTACGACCAGATGTTCTGATTGCACAACTACAGAATGAAAGTGTTCAGTAGTATGTCAAAGGCGAAAACAACCAAGAAAATAAAGCAAACAAAAATTTTGGCCCCCACGTGAACGTAGATTTTCAAAATTTCGCAAGCCATGTAGGGTACAGCAGCCCTCTGTTCTCCATGCAGTCCACTCCCCCGGAGACTGTTGGCACGCCCATGGACTAGTTTTCTTGACAGAGTGACGGGGTTTGGGGCAAATTTTTAGTGCTTACTGCTCCCTTTTTGGATCGTTTTTATGACACGACAATGGGAGATGGGCGTTAGGAACCATTTTGGGTAATCGATTTGCCGCACGCGGCTGTCGCGGACCACTCATTCGCCGTTATTACAGCTCTAGCGTTCTTCATACAGCTCAATCGATATGCGATCATTATTTTATGCATAATTCTACTATTAGTACTTTTGCTCTTGTATTTCTTACCTACTGCTGCATTCTGCTACATTCCTTCGCGCGCGACGCCCCTCTCACCGCGACGCGATCATTTCGTTCCTAACGCACTACACCCCACGACAATGCATTCCTAGTCCTGATTCTATTCCATCAGCGACCTGCACAATCATTATTATCTCGAATCGACAGAAAAAAGGCTGATTCTAACTAAGCATCGGATTCCAATCTATACACTTGCAGAGGCCCCTCGACCATATACAATCGACGTTTCGGCGACTCACGGAGAATAATGTAAAAATTCATGGATAATATGCTTCTGTTACTTTACTTGGGTTTGCTTGATGTGTTTCTGCCATGGATGCACCCTTTTTAATACAAAGCATGACTTCTATCGCTTTAAAACAACTGTTGCTTCAGATTGCTTCACTCTACTCCCACATATGTAGAGGAGATGTGTGTATTATAAAAGCGACAGTTTTCGTCTAAAAGGCTCTTAAAAAAGGTTCACGACTGACCAAACACCGTTCAGCCTTCCCCACATCCTCAACGTGATTTTCTCAGTTTCCTACCACCTGAGCAGCTCTATGAACTACTGATCCATTAGGTCATAGACATTTAAGTATGAGCCAAAAGGTGCCACGAGATCGTTCTGCCAAAACTAGGTTTCCGTGCGGTAACACACTCATCCTGACACAGTCGTGAAACCCCTCAGCAAGAATTCGGAGAGACGCTTCTATGTAGCCCATTCTCTTTGGAAATGGTATGAAAATAAAGGGAAAGATAATCTCAGAACCACTTGTGATCGTCAAGCCGTGTATTAATTGCGTTATAATGGACGTAATAGCGTCTCCTACACTCAAAGCGATCACTCCGTGACTGTCTAGTAGGAAGAGCACAGCTGAAGTGATATTATCAGATTGCTTCACCCTATCCTCCTACCACCATCCCGATTTGCAGTGTTTTGAATGTCGTGTCGATCCTATCACCCGATTCAACGCCGTGTTGTGCTTTTTCTGCGGGCATCGATCCCCAAACATGTGAGAAGTTTCTGACAACTATCATTTAGGTATCTTTTGCACCACAAGTACACATGATGAAAGAGACGCCATTAACGTCGTCTGTACCATTGATGAGGCGCCGCCAAGCGTGTGAACCACCGGTGGAAGCGGATAAGCTCGACGACTTTGAGAGTGAATTCTTACGAGTGCTTGATCTAGTCCACGCTACCATTGAACGTAATGAGATGCGGGTTGCTGAACGTGATCGGCGTGACGCCACGCAACTAGAATGGCAACAGGTACGACTATTAGTCATTATCAACAAAATATGTTGGGTCGTCTGGGCTACCAACAAATTTTGGGTCAGCACTTGAAGACTACACATAAAGGGTCCATATTCACGGAGAGGGGGGTCTGAAAGACATGCCAAGCTATGCGGCGCCATAACTAAACGTTTGATTCAGAAGTCATGGCTCTATCGAGAAAAAGCCACTGCAATTTGGTTTTTCCGTAAGTAGTTCAAGCCCGATTTGCTTTTGCAGTTGCTTTCGCCGGCATACAAATCTTAAGACTTAGAAAAGAAGTCAAATTCGTAGCATCATGTAGGAATGTTTATAAACCTTTTATAGGCCTAATTACGCTTGTATAGACCAAACACTGTACACAGCAATATATAGAATAAGTAAATAAACAAATAAATAAATAAAACTCATAAGCTGTAAGACATACCTATCCATTCAGGTCGCCATGGTACTCGATCGATTTCTGCTCATCGTCTTTCTGATTGGTACAGCTCTCTCGTCATTTCTGATACTATACCAACGAGACATTATCGAATGAGCCTCACGCTTACAATCGAGGGGAGGAGCACAACGTGCTAAACTCCGTCCACTTGATCAACAACAAAATTGTCCTCCTGGAAAGCTAACTTACCACATACCAGCATTCCATGATATATGTTTGATAGAGATTTATATTTAGCCTCATTTATGCTCTCTTCGTGAGAGTTTCCTTTCATATGTTCCAAAAGTGCTAATTTTATCGATTTATACGGGTTTACATCATATTAACGGATAAATATTGTGAATTAATTTTATTACAGCATATCACAACTGATTACTGATAACATTTTGACATTACTTGCTTTCCGAAATCACCCGAAAGCTGATCGAATATTGTGACAACACTTAAATTGAATCGAACAAAATCTACAACAGCGAATTGAAACTTGTTAATAGGGAAAGCGTTCGACTACGACCTTAATTAATATGGTGCAGGAGGTACGAGCGACGTGAACAAGCAACCCACTCCTTAAATACCACAATAAGAGGGCGAAACCAGTGTTAGTCAATAGAACAGTCGAGTCACTACCATATCACCGCAATAGTTACGAATGCCTGCATGTGAGTTTTGATTCGCAACCACCTCCACGAATGCCGTGTACGGTGGCTGAGACAAGCTAGAAAACCCCCAGCTTCTACACTTGAGGTTAATGGAGATGAGTTGCTCATCAAACAGAGTGAGGTAAGACCAAGATAAAGCAGCCATCAAAACAGGTGTAAGCTACAAAGTATTAAAACTGTTACATTTCGAAAAATATTTCTGAGGCAAAGATTCCCGACTGGATGTAACAACCACATGACCTCGAAGACTATGTGTCAGCCTTTTCAAACGCCATAGAAACACTATTGATACAATATCGTTCACCGGTCTCCTTGGGACCGTCGTCGAACACATGACCGAGATGAGCGTTGCACTGAAATTCTCATCATCGGTACCTTTCAACCCAAAAATGATTAAGGATACAAGTTTCATTCAAAGCCTTACTCTCTTTGGGCCATTACCCATTTAGTCTTCACAGGCCCTCTTAATTTTACTACAACTTCTGAGATGATTCCCCTGGAATTTAATCCCATTCGCTCACTCATTTTATCCCACCATTTGTTGGCGAAGAGCTTTCGAAAGATTTGGGGGGTTTGTAAGAGCTAGAGGCGTAGTGGTCTATCCAATCACTTTACTATTGGTGACAAACATCAGTATGTTAGCGGCCCAAGAAGATCAACTACGGAGAGAAGCTTGATCCCCGGATGTTGATGCCATCGAAGAGAAAACAGTCCAGAAAAAAATAATTGTACCTAGAGATCAGCTAAGTGCAGATTATCAAAAAGTAAACTTTGGAGAAGTGTTAAAGTATTTACTATTTGTCAAAATGGAATATTAAGCTTAAGGTCTTCAGGTGGGCAGAAATAGAATTAAGCACAGTGAACTGATAGAATAAAAGAGAGTGGCTCTCCAAAATAACGCTGATAAATTTATAATAGATTTAATGCGTATCATATGATTGGAAGTGATAAGAAAGAGGAATACCTCACATCAAGTTAGATTCAAAATAAGTCATAAATAAGAATTATCTCCAAAAACTCACTTGTTTACAACGAACTTCAACCCGCTTCATACCCATTGAATTATCTTCCAGTCGAATGATATTCATGTCATTATCAATGGATTTCGAAAATGCTGGCCAGCCACATCCAGACCAATATTTCGAGTCCGAACTGAAAAATTCATATAATTGTCGAGGGCACGTTAACGAGTAAGCGAAGAGAAAGAAATAGATGAAAACTTGCTTAAACAACTCGGCACCGCAACAGAGGCACACGTATCTCCCTTTCTCGAAAAACTTGTCGAAGGCTCCAGAAAATGGACGTTCCGTGCCTGAACGGAAATGGGTTGTAGACCAATGTTACAAGCGCAGCAAAGTGGACAGTGGCAATGCGCGGTCGCGAAGAAGACTAATTCCTGATTCATGTGTCGTGCTCACTAGTGAAATGTGCTCACTAGTGAAATGTGTCCCAAATTCTGCCACAAAGGTACTTCTACGTTACGTCTACATTAATACAAAAACATTTTAGTCACACATACTGTAAATGACTTGCACATACGGTAAATAGCAACATCAGAAACGTAGTTTTAGAGAAAGCGTATAAAAGTAACTAATAACTGGTCAAAAAAGACTTACCCGAGTTACGAGCTACTTCAAATGCCTCAGCAGGAAGAACCTTTTTCCACTCGGACTCAGATACTTGTTTGGGATTTTTGACATCTCCAAGCTTTTTTATCCCGATGTCATTGGGACCTTGAACACTTGGTATTATTGAGCAGATGCTAGAAGCTATGAGGCTTAATAAAGGTACGAACGTAGAAATAACCAACCAAAGCTGGATGAAGACATGCTCCTCGATACGTTCCCAATGATTGCAAGCGAGGTTCTCCTACAGAATAACAGTTGACGGGAGCAACGCGATAACATAATTTTGCACTGATAGAAAACAATAAAAGCGAAAGTCGAATAAGCGATACGGTACGATCAAAAGCACGGCGAAACACTTTGACTGAATTGTTATCGAGAGGTACGGTTAATGCAGTTTCGGAGGAGTTTTGATAACAATATGACCACCTGCAGAGGCCGTTTATGAAACAGCTGCCTTTAGAGGTCCACAACTTCCCAGTAGTTGATATGAAAAGAAATTGTGATGACAATTGAGCATTGACATAAGAGAACATAAACAAAAGGACAGTCTCAGCACCACTGCCGGTTTTATTTTCGTATATGAGTTGCAAACAATCACCATGTCGTCGCCTACAGAAGCGATCTCCTTTCACTATCTTGTAGCCTCACCGTCTGAGACGACTCCCTGACCTAACCCACGCCTCTAAATGGTGCGGGTCAAGCGGACCCAAGGTTAGAAGGCCCCCACGTGTTTCCTCAAACAACGTCAAGGGCAAAACGTGGGTTGTACATGTGATAAAGATTAATCACTCTTGTTCTTCATTGTGGGCGGA
Organism: Haemonchus placei; assembly: GCA_900617895.1. Lineage (NCBI taxonomy): Eukaryota > Metazoa > Nematoda > Chromadorea > Rhabditida > Trichostrongylidae > Haemonchus > Haemonchus placei. Next base: position 24,526 of record UZAF01016867.1, read on the forward strand.
GGTAATGTAAGGGCAAGTGACGCACTTCACACATGCATGGTCCTGTGTTCGAATCCCGGATCGATATCCGTCTAGGTCAACCAAGCCTTCCATCCCTCCGGGATCGTTAATTGGTACCAGACTCGTCTGGGAGGATAAAAGCACTGACTGATCACTCTACCATCTGTTTCATTCGTGGATAGTAGGCGAAAGAGCATTCTCCTTGAGACAATCGCTTTCCTCATACAAGAGATTTTTGAATTGTTATAGCCTTGCTCAAGCCTCGGTTTATTTATTACCAGTTTGGCTATGCACGCTAACGCGCGCAGTATATGTCGACGGCCACTTATCCACGATGGAGTCATTCAGCGGTATGTTGGATAATCAGTATAAGATAGTTCTCTCTAGATTCGAACGCTGAACTGCTTAGAGCATCACGATCGATATATTTGAGCAGAGTTATTAGTGGTTGATCATAGCTCCGTCCACCTTAGTGCAAACCCTTTCCACAATAAACTTGACCACCCTTCTTTTGACTGCTCCAAACCATTTTTTCCGCATTCCAGAAAGTTTTTGAAGAGATGAGTTTTTGGTCCTAGCCCCGCTTCCATGTGCCAGCTCTGCTTCCTTCGAGGACTCAACTGCATTTGTTCCAATTCCTCCTACCACTTTATTCCTGCGTTCTAGAACGTTTCTGAACAGAGTTATGAAATTTTGGTCTAAGCCCGCCCNNCACTTTTTTCCCGCTCTCTAGAACGTTTCTGAATAGAGTTATAAATTTTGATCTAAGCCCCGCCCACGTGGGTGCCAACCCCGCCCACTTTCGGTATTTGACCTCATTTGTTCTTTTACACCTTGACACCTTTTTTCCGCATCCCAGAAAGTTTCCGAACGAAGTTACACTCATTTTTGAAAAGTAGCTTTCACCTCAACGCACGCCCCGCCCCTCGTGGGCGGGACTTCGCTATACTTATGCGTGCTCAGCACGCATAAGGCCTCGCTCACCCTTTTCATTTTTTTCCTGGCCTCGACGCCTTCGTTAAATCGAGTTATGATTCTCTGTGGGAAGTACCGCCCACTGCGAGAACGCTCCGCCCACCGCCGGTAAGTTTCCTTTATTTTGATTGCTGACCCATCCCTCCCCTTTGCACATTTTTTCCCGGTGTCTGGAATGTTATGAGACCGAATTAGAAGAATTCGCCCATGACCCCGCCCAATTCCGGTGCATGCCCCGCCCCTTGGGGGCGGGGCTCCGCTAGGCTCATGTGTGCTCTGTTGCACCTACCCTATGCTCAACCCGTTCCAAACTTGACCCGACTTCTCCAGGTGCTTCTTCACGTTATATCGAATTTCCGTACAAACAAACAAACAAACAGACAGACAGACAGACAGACAGACAGACAGAAAGACAGACAGACAGACAGCGTTTTATATATAGTAAGGATACACCCAGGGGTGCGCCACCGGCGCCAAAAACCTTAAAACTTATTCTCCGCTGTAGTAATGCCCGAAGTAACATTCTATTTGTTGAATCCTTCGCTCCGTTAATGCCGGAGTCATAAAAACCCACTGAACCGCCCATACGCACCAATTTAAAACGCACAAAAAGTTATGAATGAAGGTCAAACTGTTTAAGAAGGGCTAACTTGCGAGTTACACGAATCCTTGATTATCCCAGAAATGTTTAAAATCTCAATTAAAATATTTGATAGAAGGATCGAATGTATGGGAAACGGAGAAAATGGAATTTTTGGCGCTAGCCAGCATACTGATAACTTCTGAGAGATAGAAAATGACATCTAAAATTCAAGTCACTACACTGAGAATGGTATTTGATCGCAAAAGTAAAACCGAAGATGTTCCTCCAGAACAGATGACGATTATATTAACGACCTTCGACACCTGTATCTCACATAGGACACGACGACCAGCCTAGAGCAGCGGGGTTTGCGAATGACAAATAGAATACTATGGAAAAGACGTACATTGAGCAGAAAAAAGTCCCACACCAAAACAGGCAGTACAAAAACAGTCAACCCGCAGAACGTTTTCGGTGACAAATCAAACTTGTCTGCAACATCTCGTAAGAAAAATTATTTGTTACGCGCTCTTGCGTACATGAAGTTTTTGGTGGCTTGTTGTTGGTAACAGCGAAAGCGGAGGTCAACAAGCTCATTCTTTTGTTGTTCTCATGGTTAATGTGTTTCTTCGAAGTTTTTTTTTTTGATTTTTCCTTCTCTCAGTTATCTTGCACCATATTACGCAGTTCGAAGTTATCGGTTTTCTTTTGCCAGAAATTAGTCTTGTTTGGTGCTCTTTAGGGGAGTCTTCTTTTGCAGATAGAACTGCTTGCTAGCCACTGAAAGACAGAAGAGTTCATTACGTCAGCAGTTATGGAAACAGGGTGAGTTCATTTGTGTATGGTTTTACTTTTGTTGTGTTGTTCTTACGCTTTTATCTGTCTGTGTCCGAAATCCGCTGCTTAACGGGTCTCTTTCGCGTAAGGAACCGTAAGCGGAGCTCTTTGTTTGGTCTCGTTACTATTTGATTGGCCAATTTCGTTTGCTGTATTTTCTTAAGCCTCCTAAATGAAGAGCAGTTGACAGAAAAATTTTAATTTAACTTTTTTGTGTTGTTGAAGAATAGCAGCTTTTCATGCCCACTGCAAAGTTTCTCTTCTAGCAATCTTCGTAATGAAGACTTCCGAAAGTTACTGACTGCACCGAAGAAGGTGCTACCTGAGGGATCTGGATCAGGTGGTGCTTCACATTCATTCACACACAGACATCAAGCAAAGCCCGAGAAGAAGAAAGGAGGAGGAGGTCATAAGCATAAAAAGGTATGGGCTGATTTCCTTTTTTTGTTTTCACTTTCCTTTCCAGTTGAGGACTCAAATCTTTTGATTAGTCCATTTTTTGCCATCAGCTTTACTAACATAACTCACATTTACGCTTGCAAAACCAAAAACATTGATATCAAAAATAAGTATAATTGGTTCAGGAGAAAATCGAGAGCAACGAAGATGAAGCTAATCTCAAAGAAATTCTCAAAAATTATCGCGATCGAGCCCTCGAACGGCGTCTGAAAGGAAATGATGTTCGTTTTTTTATTAATCTTTTGTAAAGGTCTTCCATGCTGTTCATGAATTTCTCAGTTTAAATTTTTGCAGATGGTTCCTCGTGAACTAGAAATTTCAATCTTAGAAATGTTCATAAAGGTTGCTAAAAATAGGTATTTGGTGAAATTTTCTTTCTAGGATAACGACGAAATTGTGAAGTTGGCAGCGGCATATCGTGCTATGCCTGGAGATGCACGTGCAGTTACAGATAAAGCGAATCTCAGAAGACAAGCCATTGAGGTTAGTGGACTAGTCACCGATTGTACTAAGCTAACATAAGCTTCCCACATTTCCAGGTTGCAGGTTTCGAAACTTTTTCAATTGTTCGAGTTTCAAATATGTGTTGTATCCGTTTATAGGAGTCCAAATATCTTGGTGGTGACATGGAACACACTCACTTGGTAAAAGGTCTCGATTATTCGCTGCTTAATAAAGTCCGAAGTGAAATCAACAAATCGCAAACGGAAGTTGACACAGTGGATGAACTTGAACTTGCATTTGTAAGTTATTCCTTGAATTGCTATGCTTTTTCTTGACGTATTTTTGCAATTCAAAATGTGCACCCTTTTCTTAATTCACATTCAAGTTTGTTTGGGTAGTAGAAAATAGGAATGACGAGAATTATGCTGAATTTAGCATGCCTCTTGACTTTTGTCATGCTTTTGTCATATTTTTTCTCGCTTATGTCTGAAAAACATGGGTAGCGCCTTGTACTGAATTTTACTTTTGAAGCTTGTTTGTATGTATGTTTTGTAAGTAGAAATGATTATATCGCAGCCGCCACATCTGATTTTTCAGGATCAGAAGGGAGTGGACGCTGTGGAGAAGATGTCAGACAATCGGATGGTCCGCGGCATACACCGTATTCTGTTCAAAAATGAGTTACCACTTCGAAATGAGTTGTTCGGAAAAGGACGTATGGCATACGTGGTTGACATGGAAGACGAAGAGGCTGATATTCCCACTACGTTGCTCAGGTAAAGAGGGCATCAAAAAGTTTCATAGTGAGCTTGAAAAAGTTCAAGGTTAACGCATGCTGAAAAGTTTTGAATTGTGATCGTGTGGTTATAACAGCTTCCAAATTATTTGCTCGCAAAGACTTGGAGCATTTATCGCAGTCACTGGTCGACTCTGTTTTCCCTCAACTATGTTTCTGATTGCTGCGCTTCTGCTTCCTCTTGGTTCATTAGTGTGGAATCGATCGCTAAAATACATGTGCCTTCCTTGTTCCTAGCAATTCATTTGTTTTTTTTTATTCAACGGTCAACTGCTGGCCATCACAACTAGCTGGCACCTAGACCTAATTTGTGATCCCTCTCAAGCCAGATCGAAAATTAATTTTAACGGCTGTTAGTCGAGGTTTGGTTCCACTTGACTGATTTAGATCTGTTCACGACTGCCCTAAAGCAGAGTCGAATGCTAACATCAATGCTAACAACATGTTGATTTCGAAATTGACGCAGGTATGATTTTTAATTGGTTTTTGTTCACCAACTTCCGCTTCTGCACCGCTGCTCGCGAATATCATGAGCAGAATAAAGCTTTTCTACTCCCCNCCCCTCAGTATTTAGGATTTGCTGTTAGACCAGTATCCCTCATGAAATCCCCTCTTTGTTTTGTTTTCCAGTGCTTTTAATCGAATAATGATTTCGAGTATGTCATTTGAACTTCTATCTACTTTTTTAACTGAAGACCGTGACTCCAAGAAAAAAGTGGGCTAGTTTTTGACCTCTTTAGGTGCTTTCTTATCTTCGCGCTGACCACAAGAAGAAGAAAAAACCAGAAATGACAGAAGAAGAAGCAAAGAAATACCAGTCTCAGAGTATTTATGATAACGAGACCGAGTATGCACCGAAAAGAGATAAGGACAAGTACGAAGTTTGAATTTTACTGATTTTCCACTCTGACTTACTGTTTTTGTTTATAGAGATCGTCGCGATAAGGACAGGGATCAAAAGAAAGATCGCAATTATTTCGAGACCAAAGATGACCGAAACAAACGTGATGACCGCGACAGACGTGACAAAGATCGTGATAGGTGCGCGGTATTAACATTTTCTGGATAGCCTCTCTGGTCAATTTTTATCGTTTCAATTCGTAGTTTATGATAAGTTCGGGAGTTAACGACGCGGGCTTACTATAAACTCTCCCACTGGAATAGTCGTCGTCTTCATTATCTCTTCAATCTCGGAAGTGTATACTGAACTTCTTTTTTCACGCTATATCGAAACCCTTGTGTGTTGATCTAGCTCATTCGCTTGATATATCCCATCTACCAAGTGCTGTGTTGAAATATACGTTCACACGTTGTTTATATAGGCGTGGTGGACGTGAACATGATCGTCGTGATCGTGATAAGGATAGAGACCGCGAGCGAGATCGCGAAAGGGAACGCGAACGGGACAAGGAACGCAAGGAACGGGAAGAGCGTGACAAAGAAAAACGTCTAGAAGAAAAAATGGAGAAGAGGAGAAAGGAAGCGGAAGGAGGAGGGTTAGTTTTTTCGTTCCATTTTTGGATTTGGTGAATTATGTATGTTGCTGTCTAGGTATGATGAATGTTATCCTGGAGGATTAGCCGAGATGGCTGGTGGTTGGGATTCAGATGAAGAGGACCTAACGATGATGGACATGGGATCGAAGAAGTCTACTATAAAGCGTTGGGAATTTGACAATGACGACGACTACGAGAAATTCCAAGTGATTATCTTGCAAACTCAGTGGAGGTGACTATGAAAGTATCTTTGCACTTCACAGGGATCTCGCGAAGCGATGCCAAAGGCAGCCTATCAGTATGGTGTAAAAACGGGCGATGGTCGGAAGACCAGAAAAAGTGTGGATGTTAACAAGAAGATTGATAAGGAGTTGAATCAGATCACAAAGTTGATAGAGAAACGCAAAGGAGCATTAGAAGAGGACAGGTAGGCATGTTATATGCTAAAAGCTTTTTCCTTCCATTTTTTTCCAGAAATTTCGGTTAATTTTTCAGTTTCAGAGATTATAAACGTCCGAAGTTCTAGCTGTCGTCATTTTATAATTTTCGTTTTTTTCGCTGTGCGTATTTGCTTGATTGTTTGTCTAATAATATAAACACATTGAATAAAGCATATGGATTCTTTTGTTGTTTGAACATTTGAGACTACAGGGTGACCCATATGAAGTGTGACGGAGAAAAATATCAAAATTATACAGATCAAACCAAATGGGAAACTATTACTCCTACACAATAATCACAAAATTGTGAACAACATATCACATCTCGCATGCAGAATGACCATATTCCGCTTTAATGCAAGCATCCAACCTCTTTCGAAAGTTTTCAAGAATGCGCGCAATCACTTTCATCCCACCTTCTACAAGAGAGCTTTTTTCCCAAGGGTCCAAAGACCTGTGTTTGGAACCGCAGGTTTTTTGCTCTAGAATCGACTATACAGCAAAATCTACAAGATTGAGATCGGGGAATTTGAAGGTCAAACCTGCTCCGCCCCAGAAACCTGAAAGCGTGGTTTCACAACAATGCAGCTTTATCTGTGCGCTGTGGGCTGGTGCCCAATCCTGGGAAAGGTTTAGCTGACGTTCATCGCGTTCCTTTCCACCCAAGCAATCACCGCTTCCTCCAGCCCAGAAGCCCACAAGTTGATTTTTTTATTGCCCGTCACACTTCATGTGGGTCACCCTATATTTTCATTAATGGATGCTGAACATTTCAAAATCATGGTAATACCTCGCTTCCATACGTTTGTAGCTTTTATTAGACCGGCGTAATTCAAAGCAATTGATTATTAAACAAGCCACTAGATGTATCCTATAAGAAAATGAACTCGTAGGTACTGACTTGCTATCCACTGATGCCCTCACTGCTGCAGCATCGCTTTTCGAATGCATTCCTATTGAGTTTTCGACTCTTGCGATTGCTCAATTTTTGAGATTTTTCAGAGAAACATGGCGTCAATTGAGAATTTCAAGCTGCTGGAATAGCGATTTTCGCTGTCTCAGTCCTCTGAGTAAGCACATTCATAGTTCCTGAGTGTTTAAGCAGACTAGTGTGCTTCTACCCAGGTAGACGCGTAGAAACGCAGAGATTTGCATAAATACCTAGATAGGAGCGTTTTTAGCCAAATATCTGCCTAGAAATGTCGTGTACTAAGTGAGCTTGCTGTAAATCATTCAATCCCTACCGGAGGAGTGGTTGAGAGTTTTTGTTTACGCCAACAAAGACTACTAACTACGAAAACACCTATCACGAGCGTGAACTTGAGGTGTAGTGCACAGGAAATTTTACCAACTTGAAGTTGATCATGTGTCGCAAGGTCAAAGTGACCCAAAGCAGAAATTGCCCGTTTCCAATCAAAAAAAAGTGTTAATGTTGCAGTTGCAGTGCTTTCATAAGGCCCGTCGCGCGCGGCAGCGGCGGACGCCGTACTTGCCGTTCTTGCGTATTTCCCACAATCCGATCGATAGTCCAATATTATTCCTGACTGGATTCTGTTATTTATTTATTTATTTCGGTCTGTATTTTTTACTCGCTGCTCTGCTTTCTGCTTTATTCTTAAGAGATAATGGGATCACTATAAGGAGATACGTTCAACAAAAGAAGTTACCTAGTGACGTAATAGCCTCGCCTTTTGTCTGTATTCGAATAACTAACTATTCTCTTCATTCTTGTTAGGGAACTATTCCCTATATTTTGCTGCTAGTAATTATTCGAATAGCTGAAGTAACTAACTGTTCAATACTAACATACTGTTCCGACCACCCAGTTGTCGGGTGGTTGAGGCAAAAGGATTCCCCTCCCTAGCAGACAGCTTCATTACAAAACAAAGAGCTAGGGTCCAACTACTCACACCACTAACTACATTCTTCACTCGGAAACTCCTAATCAAAAACATCGCGTTCTTCTAGAAAAACGAAAAGCGATAGAACGACAAATTAAGGAAATGGAAATGTCAATATTATCGAACTAAGCACAAGCAAATTTGCATTACCGATAGTTGTGATTAAGAAAGGTCCCAACAAGGACCTATGGCGATTCACCGTCGATTATCGGCCAGTAAATCCCATCACGGAAACTGAGATATACTGCAAACCTCATATGCAGGATATATTAGACTTTGTAGGTGGCAAAGAACTATACACAGTTCTCACCTTCAGAAGAGGTTTCTTCCGAATACCATTAACTTTAAAACTTTTCATCCTTTCTAGAGCTATACCACTTCACTGTAACAAGGTCTCAAAGGTGCTCTAACTACGTTTCAACGCGTTGCCAATAGCCTCGTAAGAGGATGTCGTGACTTGCGTACGACTCTATTAAACGGTTGCGCCTGGTCTGTGCGCGGGTTCTAAAGCGCCGAATACGCAGCCAATCGTATGCCCCATATGGCTCGCAGTCGCGCATAAAAAATTCAGTCTCTCGTCTTTTCCCGTCACGGTCGACCCGGTCGCCTCAGAAGCGTATCGGTAGTGTCATTCCACGCGCCGTATTCACAAGAGAAAGCTGCGTACCGCTTATCGTCGTCACACCGTCCATGCTGTATTCCGCGCTGCTACCGCAACAAGGTCAACACCACTACGAGGAAAACGTGAGGGCATGGATACCCGAGCATGGAGCGGACCGCGTACCCCTTCGTTAGTCTAAGTCTAGGGTTCGACCTCTTTCTTTGGCGTAGTAGGCGTAGGACGTCATGAGTATTGTTGTTCATTTTATAGCATATTGTGTTCGACGTATAAACATGAATTTATTGCCAACATGATTTATGTGCTTCTCTCATGTCTCTATCGGAGTCAGAGAAACTAGGAACTATCATGTATTCATTGGCCAATATGTCGGTGTGCTAAGGCTTAGCAATGCTGATAGTAGTCGCCAAGGGTAAAGTTCGTCATGGAGGTGAGAGATGGTTGACAAGAGTTCCGCGTAATCGTCGTACAAGTGGAGCTTAGGAGACAAGTATTATTTTCATTAGCGCGCACACGCGCGGCAGGTGGAACTCGGCGAGCATTCAAGTCATAGTTATAGCAGTGAAGACATAATCATAGCAAGCCAATCGGTGGACCAGCACCTCAGCGGTCTTGAAAAAATCTTTCAACGCATCTAAGCCTTTAGCATGAAACTAGCTCCGGAAAAATGCTAATTTTTTTCAGACGAAAGTGCAATATTTAAGTGTCCTCATCAGTACAAATGGCACTCATCCAAACCCGGACAAAGTAGCCAGTATCGCCAACACCTCACGACAAACAAACAAGGAGGCAATTGAGTTCTTCCTTGGAGCGGCCTCCTATTTTCGAGGCTATATTCCCCGCTGCTCCATTATACAGCACCTACTGCTCAAAAATCACCATATGAATGGGCCGAGGCTCAGGAATAAGCATACTCAGCCCTCAAGAAGATCGTTCCAAATACCGCACAATACAAAATGGGCTACGATCTACACAGTAAAATATACTGACCTTTCCACCGTAGATCAGGTCCTTTTGTGTGACGACACAGTTCGTTCTAAATTCACAAGACTCACACCTTAGTGAAAAGGCTCTTCCGTGATTGAAAAGATCAATCGCCCTAACATAATAATAACTAAACTTTTAGGTCGCTCAATGTGACAAGCGGGTTATATTAACAGTCTACGACTGTATTTTCCTCGTTCAATGCCGTATTTTCCTCGTTCAATGCCACCTGAAGCTTCTAACACAAATATCACACAACCACTTAAACCACCTGTAATAGGAGCATCAAGTGACATTGAACAACCAGTAATACGACAGTCTCTTCATTTTTAAGAGAAGCAACAACGCTCAACAATTTAATATGATTGAGCTGAAACATGTGCTCTGTTCATGTTAACATGTTTAACATGTTCAGTAAAAGTATTGTTCTTTGTGGAGACTTGTGCAGTTACAGTGTTGGAGTTTTAGTTGATGTACCTAAAGTCTATCGACATGGGGCATGTCCCTTGGAGTTTCGAGCTCTGCGCCACGGCTCAGTTTTTCTGCAGCACCACACTTCCGGGTTAAACATCTATTTCTGCGTTTCAACCATTACGGTTTGATGTATTATTATATGAGTATCTCTTGGGGCAGCAATTAGCTTAACATTTATTTTGAAAGGCTCGCGACTGCACAGCGTTGTGGCTGACGGGATGCACTCGCTGCATCCCAAGACGCTCGGATAGCAGGCACAGCTTTATTGCGTGCATGGCGTGTGCTTTCAGGGAGTTGAAGTACCACTCCTTGATTGCATCTCCCCAAAATAGTGTGAACCTATGTGAATATTTTCTGAAAAAACCGTGTTGAATGTCGAACGCAAACATCACCGGAGATGCTCCTGAGCGAGTTGTTCTAGACTTTGAAAGAGCAGCTATAGAAGCAGCTCTCAAGGTCTTTCCAAGGTCATCTGTGGAACGCTGCTCATTTCATCTTGCGCAGGGTTTGCATCGCAAGAGAAGATTTCTTGGGGTCGAGGAGATACATCATGAATTAGAAAGAGAGGAGCCACTCACGGAGTGTTGGGAAATAGTGAAAGGTACGTGAAGAAAGAAATTCTTCGATTGATGGCGCAAACATTCTCTTATTTAGAAGTGATGCTTCTACCCGACCACTGGTATAACGGGTGACGGCCCTCCAAACTCACCCATCCCCACGGATCACGACGCTTATAAAAAATGCGAAGTTTTTTTGACTACTTCCAAAGATACGTGGATGCGAAGTTTCTTCAAGGATCTTTGGTGCAGATGGGACCTTGAGGAACTGCGGACCACGATTTTACCAGAAGCGTTTCACAGGTCATCAATAGCTACAGGGTCTTTTGAGTGTATGATGTACAAGTTTTTCAGACGGCTCATGAACGTCATCCACCCGCCTTTTAGCGTACTCATTGAAGCTTTCTGCAAGCTCAGCTATGAAGCAAGAGCGACACTAACACACCTCTGAGAGGTTGCATTTTCATTGTTAGCATGCTCATGATATGCTGATCGTTTCTCGATTGTATAAAATGCAAAACGCGAACAATGCCAAGAAGCTTCGAAAACGAGATCAGGAAAGAAGAGCAAGGATAGCAGAAGAAATAAGACTGTAGGTGTTTTCGTACCGCACATTAAATACATGCATTGCATTTCACTGCTTCTGCAGGTTTGGAGAGACATACCGGAATGGACCAAGTGAACAGAAATAGAGCAGTTCTGCAGGAAAATGTCTAGATACGTAACCAATAAGACTTCATGCTTTCCAATGAGATATAGAGGTTTTGAATGTTTACGTTGTCTTGTCTTTACCGCATATTATTTCAAAATATGTAATAATAACAACGATAAAGTTTCCAGTTCATAAAAGCAATATCAGTTTACTCAGACTGCCAGAGAGGTCATCAGCCAACCAATTAAGGAAAGTCACCCCACAGGGGGGAGGGACGGTACATTCGTGCGATTTGAGCTGCGCGCGGCAAATTGCGCGGCGAAATTCGTGTCCATTCGAACGACCGTGGCGCCTATTATTGGGGCACAAACTCGAACTAGAGTGATTAGTATGGTCAGCTGAACCTACAAATCTACCCTACTTCAAATTTGGGCCCAATAATAAGCGCTAAAGTCGTCAGAATCGCTATAAATTTCGCCGGGCAATTTGCATCAATCGCACGAATGTACAACACCCCCTCACAGGTGACTCCAGTAGACTCAGAACTGAATACTGCCTTCCATGTTAGGTGCGCGCATAACTAATAGGCTTCCAGCGGGTGAATGTCAAATACCAATAAGTGTAACTGTTGCCGGTTGGTCCTTGTCGACGGTCCCTGTATGATTAGTGGCATACCGATCGTATTCTCAAACAAGAGTGGGAAGAGTTGGCGATTCAAGGATTCTCGGCTTGTAGTGATCCGTGAACAACCGGTCGGCTGTCATTAGATTTCTCCATACTGCGTAGCACGAGATTAGTAATCTCGAGTGGATGCGCGAGAGATTGACAACAGTGTAACCACCGCACATGATTTGTAATCGTCGAATGGTTACACCAATCTGTCGTATATCATGGACAGTAGAAAGAGGATTTGAGAGTTATTGCTTCCCAAAGGCCAGGCTCGTGTAGACTACTTGTTCTTGTTTGCATTAATGCAGGACCTGGTAGCAGTAAAAAGAGACGTCTTTATGGTGACTGGGTCCTTTAATCAACGGTTTGATTTACCCGTTATATGGTCAATTTTAGGTAAATTCAAAGTCCTGAATCGGGTTGTCAGTAGGCTCGGTGGCAAGGCGCTCTGCTTGAAACCATCCTTCAAAAAAAACTCGCCAATTTTCCAGGATTATGTGCCACTCACGTGTGACACCCTAACCTCAATTTAAGGTAAAACAATTCGCCTAGTCCCATAATGAGGGTGCATTTATTGGGGTAATATTGTATTTTAGTAGGCCATTATGAAAATAAAAGAGGACTCGCCGCCAGGACCGTTTTTTTTTTGAAAGGCACGGTTCGCTATAAGAAAGGTTACTGAGTTCTTCCTTCAGGAATACTCAGCGCCCCCATGGTTGGTAGAAGGGACCCTCTCGTTCCCACAAACTCGGCGCTTAGGGCATAGTAGAAGCCCTGTTGCTGCCGTAATTGGCTTCAACGCCCCTCGATCGATGTCACGTTAGGCGAGTGTCGAGACACTACAGATTGAACTGTTCGTTCCAGGGCCGACACACAATCAGCTGATCTTCTCCTAGAGGCTGTGAAGGGTGAGCTACTTTTGCTGTTACTAGGGTTTTTTTTGTTTACTTATGCTTATAAGTGAATGAATTTTGCTTATCATAGTCTGTTATTCGCACCAGGGCCCACACGTACGCAGTGAGACACATTGTATGGCTCGTACGGACGCCCCACTCTTCTTCATTTCTNACGAGATTTGTAATCTCGAGTGGATGCGCGAGATTGACACCGCACATGATTTGTAATCGTAGAATGGTTACACCAATCTGTCGTATATCATGGACAGTA
>UZAF01016867.1:38406-62031 GCA_900617895.1 Haemonchus placei
TCCATAAAAGTTTCTGCTGGTGAATATGGCAGATCCCATTTCTAGGTTGGTTCTGGCTCATTGTTCGATCGCCGAAAAGTTACTGAGATCGCGGAATGACTGCGCCACCTTCCAAGCTTTCTCGAAGTAGTTAAGCCTAATTTCGCGAATATGCGGATGGTTTTTTGAGCATATTCTTGACAGGAAACCGAGCAGATCATTTCTAGAAAAAACCCGAACTCAATATTCAAATTCTATTGAGAGAAAAAAAGCCGCGAAAAAATCCGCAATAATTATGCATCAACCTAATACTAACTGAGAGTTAAAATGAGTTCGTAGTTCCAATCGAAACTCCTTCCTACGCCTCTCCCTCCCCACAAGATCACCCAGAATATTTAAGCGATCCCAAGTCGTGGCTTAACAACAACAACAACAACAACAACAACAGTAATAGATATAATTTATACATAAAAAAGAACCCATTTTTTCACATTCAACCACACTTTCAAATGAGTAGCTGTCCTTTGATGCATAATATTATATTCAAAACGAAGAAATGTGATACAGTTGAAGAAAAAAACAAAAAACAAACACAATCACAAATGATGCAAAATAAAGTTGAAAGATAAGCACATTTGGAATAAACCTCATTGCTAACATCAGACGCTAACCGACGAAAAATCGTTCAAACTTAACACGGTACCTATCTGAATGCACACAGTGTTGATGAAAAAATCTTTGCTAGAATACACAATGTATGGAACAGATATACACGTCTATCAGTACTTAACGATCATGACGGAGGTAAAACTATTGAATTTCAGACAAATTAAGATAAGCCTTCTCCAAACTGACTTGTATGCGGAGTCCGGATAGAACTTTGCTGAAAAAAAAAAGATTAGAATTATGTGAAAGCTGCAGTATTCAGTCACTACAGGGCCGAAATCAGGACAAATACTACACGCGGACCAACCAGCTTTCAGGACAATTGGGACCATTTTAGAAATTTCGAGAAAAAGGATAATAAATGGTTCCGCCTCAGAAAAGCTGAGCTTTCTCAAGAGTTTCGACCATCTCTGCTGCAAGAAATTAAAGGTAAGGAGGTTAAAGGAAAGCTTCTAATCGGTATTTCAACTACATCAAAAACCCATTAAGCGTGACCTGCTTTTGTCGTCAAGGCATCTAGGTGCTACAGAGGACGACAGATGAGCCTACAGTGGCCTCCAAAAAGCAAGTTGCAGCTCATGTTCAGTAAAATCTCCTCCACCGGCACATCTCATAACAATAGAAATAACGCCAACCGGGAGCAGCTGCTGCTTTCGCGGTATATATGATAGGGCGAATTATCTTTTCAAGCCAAGAGCTAACTCAGAAAATTTTTTTAAATCAAATGATATTCGCCATTAAAACTTACTTGTTGTATTTCAACATGAACTCCTTCGCCTTTGCATGCTCTACAAATATCACCGTAACCTGGTCCTCGTTCGACTTCCAGCACTTCTGTAAAAGGTTTATTTGAGGATTATTTGAGAATTTCTAATTTTTCAAGAGATAGAATAGTGCTAGCAAGTCTTAAAACACTTAAGAAACTCCCACAGTTACAACCCAATTATAATGTAGCTCAGGTAATGACTAAAAGGTAACCTCACTTCATATTCTCCTTAGCAAATCCTAAAAGCTTCATTTTGTCTGGGCTTTCTATCCCTTCCGTACTACTCTTAATCACTCCCAAGTCATCTACGATAGCGTCTTTGCCAAGTAACCTACCCTAATCTCTCCCAAATCCTTTGCTAGTGTTTCGACACGCATTTTTGCCGTTGTGAGCTGTTTTATATTCTTCACATTGACGCACAAATAGGCTTTGTTCTTTTTCAGCGCTGCTTCCGCTTCTGTAGATGGCCTTGATGTAGATTGAGATGTTGAGCCACTGCCACCACTTCGTCGATGATCATTATTTGACGAGCCACTTTCATTTGGCCGTCGATCTCTCTGCTGAAAAAGACACAGTCAATATAATCTGGTCTACAATTGAAGAAAATACAGAATCATTGTAGGTGGTGTTTCCTTCTGTAAAATCATTCCAAAGGGATGAATGTAAATCTGACACGGACCTGACTCTGACGATTATTTCCTCGATCATTTGGTCGACTATTGGATGACGACTCTTGTTGGTTACCACCAAATCGACGCTGTTCTTTACGTCTGAGCACCTCGTCACGCTTTCTCCGTTGATCTTCCAGCTTTGAAAGATAGTCGTTATCGATTCCAACAGCTTTGGCACACTCTACTGATATCTAGACAACGGAAGTTTAACGTAGATACTACGTTAGCAAATCCTGTTGACTATGAAAACAGTGAGATGCTTAGCACATACTCCTAACCTGTTTGTGGTCTTTGACGTCTCTCCTCGGAGCATTTTCTCGTCGGTTTTGACCTCCTCGCCCTCTAGCATAGCTTCCACCTCGTCCATTGCGATCCCTCTGCACACGAGGTGGTCGGCTACTACCGCGACCACCACCTCTGTTATCGCGCCGACGACGAGGTGATCGTGAACGAGAGCTAAATAGCCGTTGCCAATAACATAATTGTACTAGAGGATAGAAAAAGCTAATATTTTTCAGAGGTAATTTACCTCCCAGCGCTTCGAGATCGACTGCTGTAGCTACTATAACTGCTATACGATGAACTTCGTCGGTGTCGCCTTCGAGGACTTCGCTGTCGTTGAGATGTCGAACCGCTTAGGAACTCCTCTACAGCTTGGTCCCATTGGACAACTGGTGCTGGTCGGGTAATAATGGCTGACATGCCAGGCATTATCGGTGGTGGCATAGGAGGGCGTGCAGCCGGCAGCGGCTGTTGGACTGGAGGGCCGAATCCCGCTGCTCCATGATTAGATGGGAGGCCTGACAATGATAACTATAAGATTCCCTATTCTCATGCCCAACAGAAATAAAAAAAAACTATCAAAAATCATGGAAAACAACTTATTGGATTCCCTGACAAAAAATAAGAACAAAACGCTACCTTTTGGGCTTTGCCATGAACAAAGTCAAGGAAAGGTAAAACTGACCAGTAAGGGGAATGCCATTGGGAAGACGTGGGATGATCGGACCTGCTTGGCCAGGAACAATTGATGGCAAGATAGATGGGCGTGACCCAACTGGAGGTAACACACTCGGGGGACCTAAATTTTACATATGCAAATCTTCGGAGCACCGCGTGATAGCAGTAGTTCCATATAGTGATCATGTTTGAAAAAAAAAACAACTTGAAAAACAAACCAAGTGGTCCTGTCCCAGGTGGACCCAAAGGTCCTCTGAAGTTCGGATTGATCAAGATCTTTCCGCCTGGTGGTGGTCCAAAGACACTCTGGGTGTTCAATGCCAAAAGTGGTTGTGGGTTTGAACCTACCATCAATAGACTCGGTGGTCCGTTAGAACCACGCACCTGAACAACAAAAACCATAGCAACAAAAACTACTGACCGGAACCGGCCCGTTCGTAAGTCATCTTGCATGCGTGAATAAGTTTAAATTGTCAAAGTTCAAGTCTCACATTTCCATTAGAGCGTGTTCCGCTTCTGGATGAACGGAATGGAACTCTTACATTTCTACCGTGCTGCGGTGGTCCACCTCTACCAAAACGTTGTCCATTACCGCGAGCACCACGACTGTTCCCGTTGCGTCCGCCATTGTTTTGCCACTGTTTCTGTCCTTGATGCTGCGTTCGATTTTCTGTACCCTGGCGTCGACTTTCCACCTTGTTTATGGAATTGGTGGTCGTCGGTGGCGACTGAATTATTAGCTTTTAATGAATTAATCGAAGATATCAAAAACTAAAGAAAACACTGAAAAATCAAAAAAATTAAAATAATCTAGAAATCAAATTAAAAATAGAGCAGTTCAATTTTACAGAAAGATGGATTTATTCCCCTACCGCAACATGGGATGAGCCAACTCTAACCCAGTCGTGTCAGTTGCTATGCATCACAATACTTATCCATTACAACCTATCCCGTTTGAATTCGCTAGGAACTACAACCCCAAACAGAGTGGAAATTCAGCCGATTGGACAGGGACGCTCACTGGCAATTAAAATCACGCTCCCTTGAATTTCGAGTATACGGTATTCCAGGAGAAGCTGGACCGTGGTACTTGGCTAGGGCTTTTTTTTTCAAACTAGCTTGCTTTTTGTAATGAACAGAGACTACGACTTCTACGATTTTTTCACTGCGGACGTGTGAAAACGAAGAATCGCCGCATGTTCGTTAATGCCTTCTTCAAGGAAACGAGCCTTTCGCACTTTCGTAAAAGCTTTGCATTAGCCATTCACAATGACATCACTTGCATTATTTTGAGCACGAGTTACTCCCTAATAGCCTAAGGAGAGCCCCTACACAGTAACATTTTGCAGCTGATTGAAAAAAGCTTAATCACTGATTAGAAAGCAATAAATTGCACTAGAAGAACAAAGCCCATCCACACAAATATAAATATAAATAGGCTTGGTCCAAACCGGGCAAACTCAGTTGGGACGATGACTGTTTCCCAAAAAAGGAACAGAGGGCATCTCAGAGAACAACAGCTTTTATAGCACCTGTCCTATTTTTTACCTAAAGAGTTTCCAGTAAAGCTCACCGAGTTCGTCTGATTCCTTTCAGATGTGAAACGACCGGTCCGCTCTTCTTTGTGCTCTTCGTCATCATCTTCCTCGTAATCCAGTTCTTCACGTTCAAAACTTTCATCCTGAGTCTCAGCGCTCAAACTCTCAGTAACATTGGTTCCCTAAACGGTTGATAGATGACAATACCTTCAAGCGAAAAGAGAATCTACAAAATCCGCGTTCAGAATCGTTGCCGCTTGAACTCCTCAGATGTGATTCTTCTGTGGACATTCATTAACGAAAGCCTTCTCATCTCGAGGGATTACCAAACCGATAATAAACGGCTCGCGGCCTTCAATTAGTATACAACGCGTCGAATCGATATCCTATTTTTGAATTCATACGTTTATTGGAGTTGTTCGAAAGAACAGCTCGACAACACGATGAAAAGTAGTTGAAAACGTAGATGTACTTCAAATGCATTATTTTCATTAGCACGCCAGTTGCTGCCCTCGAACCAAGATTTGGAAAGCAGGGACACAATTTTCATAAGAACAACACAACTCTTCTGTTTTAATTGAACCTTGCAACTCATTACGTGTTCGGAAGCAACAACAAATTATTTTTATGAATTGTTAAAATGTGTTTCAATACACGCAGCCCACCTAGGAACCCATGCCATCTTCAGCTGACGACCGATGAATTATTTATTTAATGACAATGTGCATTAAGGAGACCATATTACACCGCGTGCATGGATAAAAATCACTACAAAACGCTCTGGCTAGCCATTCGCCTTTATCCCGCACTACGACTTCAAATAAGCATATTGCGAGGCACATACAACCCAGTATGAATGTCATGGTTTTCAAACAAAAAGATAGTCAGGTACTATTCACATGCCGTGACCCTGGCAGAATAGGGATTCCGCCAAAAAGAAGGATAAGTATCGATTGAGACAGTTGGTATTCCGCTAAAGGAGTTATCCAACATTTTCTGGTTAGTTTCCGATTCTTATTACGCCAATCTAAATCTCTGGATCAGTAATTATCGAACGCTGGTGCCCTTTTTCAATTACGAGTTTCCATACGTACTATACTGAGCCGTCATTACGCTATGGGAAAATCCACGATTTTCCTAATCAACAAGTATTATATTTCCTTTCGCGGCCCCTCTGTTGGAGCCGAAAGTAAACAAAGCCTCTGCTGTGGACAATCAGAGTCAAATGAGGGCTAATGAATAAAAGCCAATCGATAACAACTTCAAAAAAATCCGTATGGCAATAATATGAGGCTGTAGTACCAAAGCTACAAACTAGCTTTCTGAGCTAAACCTGAGATTTCATCAAGGCAAAGTTATAAATGAGCTCCAAATTACAGAATAGTTAGCTCCAAGAAGAACTGACAAGAAATATTAAAACAGGGAAATGTCAGAGGACATTTAAAAAAAGTAAAGTGAATAGAGATAATTCATAAACAAGTTAAATCTTCCATAACTGAGACATAAGCAAAGACTGACGGTTAAACACTCCAGCGCTCAACAGGTATACCACTGGCAAGAATGTTTCCACTTCGGAAAGCATCCCCAATATGATCATTTGCGTGTTGCGGGAGCAGGTGCAGGAAATTCGAACGTGCAATTTCACTTCCATTTTCCTGAGAAAGAACGTACTTCATTCCCTCAAGTAACTCGAATCTCTAATGTTAACTCAAAATTTTGCATGAATTTCATGGTACTCCTATGTCACGCAAACGACCATTCTTAAAAAAAAAACTCTAAGGACAGAAGGGGTTCTTGGTAATAACGAAAGAGATGAGTTTGGAACATCAGTAGAAGAAAGCAACAAC
The DNA here is from genome assembly GCA_900617895.1 of Haemonchus placei. Lineage (NCBI taxonomy): Eukaryota > Metazoa > Nematoda > Chromadorea > Rhabditida > Trichostrongylidae > Haemonchus > Haemonchus placei. The sequence goes on from UZAF01016867.1 coordinate 44,834, forward strand.
AATTTAAAATCTCATACAAATACTCGAATTGACCCAAGCGTGAAAAAACCCTATCAATAGAGGACCACTAATCTTCAAAAGAAAGCACTGCAAGAAGAAATTGAGTGTTAACACAAGCTCTTCCAGTGAAGCGATGCAGTGCCTTGGCAGTTTTCTGCCATTCACTCATGGAACGAGTAAAATACTGCAGCTTTCTGATGTCATCGATTGGACATCGACACTCGCAAAGCTGTGACACCACTTCCAGAGCTAGGAAGTGAAGTAAAAATTACAAGTCAGAGATACTGAAGAGCACAACACCAACACTATTCAACTACTGTTATCAAAGGGAACACACGCTGGCGCTTTTCCTATAGTGGCAAGCGTAAAGCTGAACGATGGGTCGGACGATAGGTCCGCGGTTTCCCTACCTATCAATGAAGGGCAGAAAAGCACAGGGTTCTAGAAGGTCTTCCATCGATTCTACGATCTCCAGAGAATTGGGTAATCCAAAGAGCTAAATCCTCTCATTACATACACCATGTCGATGCAGCCAACAATGACCTGTGAAAGGGTTCGCCCTTAATTAGAAACCACTCCTTAATCGCAAATGGTCGATGTGTATACTATGTACCGATAAAAATTTTGTAACTAACTAGTAAACAATGAAATCTTCACATTGTTCGGAAGAACCTGCTTTTATGAATTCTTCGCGCGTGGCGTAGAAACAAGGAACACGATCAAATCAAATACACTGAAACGATCGTAAAAAGGTTTGAAAATCATCACGAAATTCTAAATTAATGCCTTAAAGTATGACTTAATTAAAGTGAAACGAGGAAAAATGGAGATAACAAAACGTCGAATTACTTTTCACGCAAGCACTACTTTAAACAGTCCAAGCAAGGAAGACCACTTTTTGTTGTAATAATTTTGTGACAAAATGAACGTAGAAAAGTCTGTTGAGAAAATTGGTTCAAGACTAAAAGTGACAGCAGAGACTAACCAAGGTAGACTTGCTTGCATATTGATTCTCAAGCATGATATCACAGAAATGATAGAATGAAGGACTACACAAGCACAGAACGACAAGGCCAACTTAGTAAAAAGGATGCATCCGAAACGTAGACTTAGTAGACGGCAATCATGCGAATGAGAACAGATGAAAAGTTGTAGAATGAAAAGTGATTAACCAAATGGTAACCAATTAACCAAATGGTACCGAAAACCTTGAGTCATTAGGAAAGCAGATGGCTTCCCTTACAGATCCTGGAAGTAGCATCTCGATATAAGGGTAGAGATAAAGGCTGTTGATCGCTCTCTGTATCAAAGGAAAATCTGAAACATCTCCTGCCTCTGGGATTTGAAAAGTCCAATTACTTGCGAACGTATGCCAACAGACAAGCACCTCCATCTCTACAGGTGCAGATAGATTTTCCAGCTCAGCTCACGAAAGATACTTACTTCAATATTTTAGAAACCCAATCCCTTTCGAGTTTGTTATTCTTGAACTGTGATACTACGGCGTGTTCTCTTTTTATTGAACAAGNNTGATTAACCAAATGGTAACCAATTAACCAAATGGTACCGAAAACCTTGAGTCATTAGGAAAGCTGATGGCTTCCCTTACAGATCCTGGAAGTAGCATCTCGATATAAGGGTAGAGATAAAGGCTGTTGATCGCGCTCTGAATCAAAGGAAAATCTGAAACATCTTCTGCCTCTGGGATTTGAAAAGTCCAGTTACTTGCGAACGTATGCCAACAGACAAGCACCTCCATCGCTACAGGTGCAGATAGATTTTCCAGCTCAGCTCACGAAAGACACTTACTTCAATATTTTAGAAACCCAATCCCTTTCGAGTTTGTTATTCTTGAACTGTGATACTACGGTGTGTTCTCTTTTTATTGAACAAGAAAATAAAAACATGACCCATTCATTCCTGAAGAACTCTTCTAAGCAATGAAACCCGTAACAACCCCATGAGAGTGACTCCAAACGATAATTGATATACGATAAACTGGATATCAGCATAACTTCTGAATCTAAACTGTCAATTCTGAAAATAATCAGTGGTCAAAAAAAGGACACGGTCATGGTAGCACTTGAATAGATATTCGTTTTCAAATGGGCACATACGTTTCAGGTCCTTGAAGACAAGGAGATACACTAGATTAACGTTTGTGAGCGAGTGTTGACCAGTACTCGTACCTGATAGCATTCCCATTTGAGCTGGACTTGTGTACTACCTGAGAGTAAACCTCTATGAAACACTGTTAGCCGAAGCTCCCACCTACCATACCAAGTACGCATATCGCAACAACTTTATAGCGTCGACTTGGACAAACTAGAGCCTAACGTGGAACCCCATTCGCCACATTTGCAATAGATTAGCAAGCGAGGATGGCTGAGAAAAAATCGATAATAGACGAATGCATGGGTGATGGTGAAGGTGGATACACCTTAAGTCCCTCCGTTGACTTTCCAATACAGCGAGTCCAAAACTTCAAACCTAGGTCACTCTGTTGGTGATACGAGGGAATCCTATCAAAAGCAGTTTTAAGGACTTCTCACCGTGTTCCTTCTCCAGTCTGATGAGTGTGTTGCAAGGCGGGACGTCCAAGACTGAGAAGTTGTCAGATGGCGAGGAAATTCTTTCACAGGCGCCAGCCTTTCACAGAATTTTGCCTAATATGCCCCAATTCACTGCATAGCTTCCTACCGAACGGTCGTGCGTCGGTTTGAACATCCCAATTCTCAGTTTAGGCGCATTTATTAGTTTAAGGTCTGAGGAAGATCGAAGTCATTTGAGCGCCTGTTTTGCAATGATGCGAGCCCGTTCGGGCCTCTCTCACATGAACATGCTATATTCTCGATCATCCCGTACGCACCCATTCAATCCATAGCACTCGGCCATTGCGAGGATTTCAACTTCTGCAACCCACTCCAAAGCGGTAAACAATCGATCCGCCGACGTCATAACAACTGCTCTGCGCCGTTAGCACAATGCACATCTGTAAGGGAAACCCTCGCTTTTCTTATCTCCTTCGTGGTACATTTTTTTTCATAAATCTAAATTACACAAGCAAGCTGTGAGTAGAATGCTTCTGATACGAGTACTAGATGACACAGGTGATGTTAGGAATCCCTACGACACTTCTTTTGAAGAAAAAAGAAATTCACAATCGTGTGGCGATCGAAAAGACCGTGTGGTCCCTATAACGATGTGATGTCAATAGATTAGGCTAGCTGAACATCTAACAAACAAAACACACAATGTGGGGAATACTAAGAGCTTTCAAGCTACTATGTATATCTACACCGATCAATTCGTATGCTAGGAATCTGAACGAACCACTAAGAAACCTTTTAAAATTATACTCTTTCCCTGTTCAAAGGCATTAGACAAATATCGTCGAACAAACTGAGATTAAACAGCAATATTTCGGAAAATGAAATAGGTACAGCACCATAGATGACGACAGATATGGTAAATTACCTTGGCACTGGCTCGATTAGGAGCTTTTAGTCAACTAACAGAGCGGAATTAAATACCTTCTCCTACAAAGGCCACAAACTTGGGCAGAAGTTATCATGGTAGCATTTCCATGGCTACGGGATTTTAGCCAGCACACAAACGAGCAACGGAATAAGGACAACTATCAACACTCTGGTAGATCTCAAACCAAGCAGCATGAGTGGAAAGCTGTGGTAGAGAAATGAAATCGGAGGAAAGCAGAGCTTTCCAGCTCTTATAGGAGCAAAATGAGAAAAGTGGCCAACATTGCCTCCAAACTTGTCCGGCGTCTCAGACACCAAGCTGCTCCCGTTGTGGCAAGCGATTCCACTGGCGGGTGCAGGTTTGCTTTTGTCACGGCGCCTTCTCTGCGCATGTTAACTTACTTCGCCAGCGCAATCAGACACTGTTCCGCCTGTGTCGAGTAGGTCAGTCACTTCATCTTTGCTGCCATCGCTAGGACCAAGTAGTTCATCGACGTCAAATACTTCCTGAATAAAAATCATTTTCGTTTCAATATGATGATGAGACTCTTTAACATTCGGCATGTCTCTCAACCACATGTGATGAAGCAAACTGAATAAACCCAGAGCGAAACTTAAGAATATAAATTTTTAAGCTGCAATAGAATAGCGTCATTTATATGCAGCCTTGTTAAAGCAAGACCTTCGTTTGTCATGTGAAACCTAGCGCAGGAATACTCAGCCCAGCCTCAGCGTGAGGAAACTTTATGGCCTCAATAATCTTAATAATCAGTCGCTAATCAAAAAGGGGGCACATTTTATTACCTAGTGCATCGTTTGGCGTACACAAAACACCCTTGTGAAAATGCTAAACTTCTTCTGCTCGTCTTCATGCTGCTTTGCATTCCATTTTCTAGTCTATTAAGATTGGGTGCAAATACAACGGCTTAAATCCCACGCAATTGTGGGCGACGAAATAGCAGCAGGCCACCATAATATATGCCTGCGCTGAAATAGATGATAACCAAAATGTGACCTAAGGAAAAATCCGAAGAGGTGACCCGAAAAGAGGAGCTCCGAAGAGAATGACCCCACCTGTACCCAAAGGAGGGGGGTATCCTCTATATATAAATGGTTAATTTTTTGTGTCTGTTTGTATGCCCGTTTGTGTGTCCTCCCAAAAGTCACGTAGGCACGGTTTAAAGCGTGAAGCCCACAAGAGCGGGCTTCACGGGTGAGAGAACAGTTATAAAATGGAAGGTCAACCGTTGCTCCTTATATTGGTCCGTTGATTAATATCCAATTTTTTATAAGGTCACAGACTATAATCACAACTCGCCCCCACGACGCAGGACAATCAAACCCATGGGAGCTAGAGGAGGTTAGAATGGAAACAATTCCATGATCACCTATTAGTGTCAAGAGATCAAAACCCACAAAGCGGCATCATGTCGTTCAAATTGGGGAAGATCACCTTATTCTTCTACACCAAACGTTCTTCTGGCTATTTGCCGTCGTGCTACATCCCTATACTATGGACGATTCATCCATCCGTTCGCAGCCAACTGAGAGAGGAAAGAGGTTAGGCTTCGCGGGCAAAAAATTTTTTATGAAGGATTTTACCGAAAATACCTTCGCCATTCAACCTATTCTCCAGACTAGACGCGCAATTTTTCACAGAAACTAAGCTTCAGGAAGAAAAGAGCACCGGGGTAGGTGAGATAACAGAATATTCGAATCATACCGCATTCTAGCTTTTGTACGAGGCAGTCATCTCAACCTAACCCCACCGCTCTTCCTCTTCTGAGGCTCAGGTAAAACTATATTCTTTCGCTTAAACAGACTCGAAGCCCGGGTACGTTCGGCAAACCCATCCTTCCTTGCACTCAAGCCTTCGCGCTGGATAAGAGATGCCTCCCATATAATTACAATTTCTAACTACTTTGTAAAAGTAAGGAATAAGGCCCGGTGTAGTCCGGGCGATCCGACTGATAAGATAAAATGCGATATAGAAACACTCTGAAAACTATATCGACTGGTGAAAGGGGTCAGCACATAACGAGCTGACCTAACAATGTAGGATTCATGAAATTGGCGAAGAGTTCCGAGACCACATTACCTGTTCGTGAGTCGAGGAACCCGAAACATTGGCTCGCCACAATCCCTGCTTCACACTCCCCCTCTCCCTCCGCTACCGATAGGCAGCCAAAAAATCAGTAACTCACGTCGGAGATGTGTTGTTGATCGTCGGGGACGTTGAGAAGTTCCTCCTCATCCATCATCATTGCTGTGCCTAAAACAAGCATTATACGAATCGAACCAGACAATAAATTTCCAACGAGACGGAAGATCCTCAGATGAATCAAGCCTAGCAGACATGACAAAGGAAGTAAGAGATGCGTGCACCGCTTGCCCTAAAAAAAGTGAAGTTCGATTGAGAGACTGCACCAGAAGATGTCATAAAAACCCAGATGGATTAGTTAGCAAAATGATTTTACAGTGAAATTTCAGTTGAGAGAGACAACAACCACCCCAAAACTGCTCAGAAACAACCAACCAACCCCTAACAATGAGTTGATGGAAGTGAAATAGAATCAGAAGCAAACGTAGACGTGGAGATGAGGTCGTCCGGGAGAGTGGCACGCGTCGAATGACAGCCGCGACGCGTCCCAGCGAAACCGGTCCGATCAATACTCCGAAAACAACATGCCACATGACGCACTAAACGGCAGACAGCCATGGTTGTCTCGTAGAAGCTCGGAAAGAAGATTGGGTTGTTCGGATAGGCCGCGCTCGGGGAGGCCTAACTGTGCTCAGCTCGTGTTGTCCTGCGTCCCAGACCCTCGACCCTAGAAGAAATGCCTTAATCCTTTGTGGAGTTGTAGTCGTTGTTATTGGTGGGAAGGTTCTTGGATTATGGGATGTGAGAGTGTGAGCTAACTTGGGGTTTCCAAGTCGTAACATTTCCTGCTAAGTTCCGGTACACGTGGAAACAGAAGCGTTACCGTGGTTACCATTAAAGGGAGATGAAGAAGACTCTGGGGAAGCTGGAGGAATCGCCTTTATAGGATGCCCTCAAGCATCCAACACCTATTTAGAACTTCGACCCGAACTACTTGAATGCCGATTTGAGTGTATCTCCCTTCCCAGAGGATTGGAGTACCAGGTAATTGGAGTCTGGTAATTGGAGCGATTGGAGACTTCTTGGGGGTGAAGGGCCTCATTGGCCTAGACGAGTATCGGCCCGGGGATTTGATCCCGGACCTTTCGTGTGGGATAGTGCGCGTCACGTCACGCCACCTCCACCTCTAGACTTTAGTTGGCATGAAAGTATGTGAAGTTCTTTTGCGAAGGGCCCTCCAATTTCGAGATCTCTTCTCGAGTNTCGGCCCGGGGATTTGATCCCGGACCTTTCGTATGGGATAGTGCGCCTCTTATCGTCACGCCACCTCCACCTCTAGACTTTAGTTGGCATGAAAGTATGTGAAGTTCTTTTGCGAAGGGCCCTCCAATTTCGAGATCTCTTCTCGAGGAAAAAGGTACTGAGAAAGCGCTTTACCCAAGAAAGGCGATTGGGGTTGCGAAGAAAAATACCCTGGAAGGACTTCAAGTTTGGCGATAAGCTGTACAATCGGCCTTCCCACTGACGGTTCCTTGGATGGTTCGGAGAAAGGTTGTGTGATACTCTTAAGGTACCTGTAGACCGAGTCTTGACCTTTTCTCCCGTACGCGCTCCACTTTATTTATCTGTTACGCTTTTCGCGACAGCTGTGTCTTCCGATGAACAAACTGGGACCGAAGAGCTGCCCTTTTCTCAGCACCGGATATTGAGTGGGCTAAAAATAGGACTGACGCATCTACCGTCGCGCTTATGAATACGTCCGAGCTTCAAGGGCAACTACTCGTTTCTCTGCTCTTCAGGAGTATGAAGTTCCAGATTTCTTAGAGGGGTTTAGAACCGCCTCCAGTTTACTTTTCGAAAAAAGGCTTCCCTGGAAGTTAAGGGGGTATCATCGAGCGATGTCAGAGAGTAGCTGGTGGAGGGAGGAGGTGGGATGGTCAGTGGTACCACCCTAAGACTGATTACTACCTTCCATTTACTTTAACCCCTTGATACAGACCAGAAGACTATTCTGGCATGGTGAAAAAACTAATGTGAACACAAGCCGGTATCCCATATGGTCCTTCGAATGCCTTTTCAAATCTCAACGTAAGACGGGTTCATGGCGCATTCCGGAAGGAATATCCGAACAACTATTCTTTCCAATAAAATCGACGTGGAGTGGAAGTAAATCATTTCTCAGCAGACAGGAAAAAGGCGATTTTGTGCGAGCCCTTCGACAAGTCCTTGACGCACAGTTAGAGAGAAACCTTCTTATAACCGTCGTCGGAACGTCAGAGGATCAATGATGAAAATCGCCTTCGTCTGCGGAAAATGGCTTCAAAAAATGATTCGGTGAATAGAAAGAGCATTGAATGATGGTGAATGGGGAACGCTTGAGAAAACGCGTGCTCCTTTTATGGGCAGTAAATTGCTGTCGTTAAATTCTTATAGACTCACCAAGTCTTTACTGAAAGTGGTTTCGGTTATAAGTGAGACCAAATTCTGATTGATCACACAACTGGCTAGGAACTTCTTTTCCCATGAGTTTTAGAATATATAAGGTTTCTTCAAGGATTAATTTTTATCTCTATCGTTGGTACAGGGGCCGAGTTAGTGTCGGGGCAAATGACGCGCTATCACAGACGCATAGTGAAGGGTTCGGGTTCGCATCCTTGATCGATATCCACAATGGCCTACCGGAATTTCCTTCTCTCGAGTTTGGTCAATTGGTCCCAGACACTTCTGGGAGGATAAAAATAATGACTAGTGGATTGGAAGCCACCGCAGAAATCGAATGGTGTGGGTGAACCCAAGAAACGGATCTATCAGAGCAAAGGCTTTTATCTTATCATGACATGACCTTCCTCTCTGGCAGCAGAGACTTTTTCAGAGTTTCTCAAAACAGATTAGGCTGGATTGGTTAAAGGTTGTGACAGAAGAGGGTCATGTTCTCACAGAGTAGGGGAACCTTTCGAGGACGAGATTCCTTTGGAAATAAATCAATCGAATGCTGGGTGACTGAAAAAAAAACCAGAAAACAGCATGACTATTGTTAGGTTATTCTCTTTGAAGGCGAGGGTGGTGGCTGTTCTAAGGAGTTTCTCGTCAGACGTTCAAGCGAAATCTGATTTATTACATCACGGAAGAACGTAAAGAATTCTAAACGGAGACGGTAAAAGTGTCGGGCGCTTCACAATCTCTTTAGTGTGCACTGCCCTCTCGGAAAGTTGATGACTGCTCGCAGAGCACATTCGACCTCTCATCAAAATCCTAGGGCAGTTAATATGTACCTCAATTATGTAGTCAGCAGCGGTAAATGGCTTTTCGTCGACAACACGGGTAGACAGCTCGCCACAATGATTCTGCGGCTGAACTTCTGTAGTTTTGAACCAAGCCGAAAGTGGGACGCTGAGAGTAAGTTATGACTTATGCGGGGCGCCTCCACCGTGGATATGAAAGTTCCCTTCCGACGAATTCTCTTCGTTTGGCCAAGTTCCTTGTCTCATCCATGTCGTTCGATATCTAGCCTTTATGTTTCTATGGGTATCGTACAGGCTTGAGGTAAGAGATGATATATTAGTTCTCGAAAACCCCAGTGTTTCACACGCTTTTGGTAGCGATATTTGTAGCGTCTAACAATGTTTATAGTAGCCGTGCTTCAGCGTACACGTACATCTGCTTAGCTCCTGACTAGATTATTTAACGTTGGTCCGTCCTTTGGTCGCAGAGTGCTGGTTGCAGCTTGCACCAGCTTGGAGTCGAGGAAAAAAGTTCTGGAAACAACGCTTCATAAGTTCTCTAGGCTCACTAGAGACTTTAAAGGTAACAAGTAGAAGCAACAAGTAAAATTTTTATGCAATTATACAAGTTTTTGATGTTACAATATCCGGTGGTTGTATAATAGTTTGCCGTGCTTCGGCGTAAGCCATGCCCGTTTCCAGTTCCTCATAGCCATCGATAGAGTTCCTGTTAACATCTGTAACAATTAAAATTAGGCGAGTTTCACCAGACGAAAATATCGAAGGACAGTCTATCTTCTGAAGTGTGCGGTTCGAAACAAAACGATTTGAGTCTCGAGTGTGGGCGATTTTAGGTAATGAGGAAGGAGAAATTGGTGAATAATACGAACAGCTCAAGGTCAGAGGTTCGAGTGGGCGAGGTAGCAGTAGGCAAGAAAATTTTTCAGGAGAAAGAACAGGCGAAGGCAGGGGAATTGCTAAAGGACGACAGAATCACGCGACACACCACGCGGCGAGACAACTAGCTAAGAGAAGGCTTAAGGCCAAGTCATACATCTCAGAGAAGTGGTCGCAGAACCAAAAACTTGTGTAGGGACCCATAAACCGCGCAGATTTTTGAGCTTACAAGACCGCCACTTCAGCCACAAGAACTGTACGACGATTGATATTACCTCGTTCTCTGTCGATGATTTCCCACACACTCTTCTTTGAACTTTGGAGTAGAAAGAAAGTTTCTATCTCTCCCTTAATAGAGCAATTGTCAACTGTTAGTCACTCATATTTATGAACAAAATAATCAAACCTTTCCCCTGATGAACATGCTTCCACGACTGGTAAACTCAAACCGTCCTGTAGAAGTTGCCGTCTTATGAGTCTGGAAATAATTGTTTACTTTCGTACCGTTTGCTTGGCCACTTTACCCAGTTTCTAACCAGGTCATGGTTTGTGCGTCCTGTTTTTCGTAAATTAGTTCTTACACTTACCTGTTCACTACAATGAATCTTTCCAGGTAGCCCATTCAACGTCATCAACGATGCCATACTAACGGTATCACCAAAGAGACAATACCTGAATTTGGACTGTTCAGATCCTTAACTAGCGAGTATGAAGTGTTCGAAGACCTTGGCATTCGTACAGCGACAACACCGGCTATGAGAGGTCCCGAATGGATACCGATTCGAACTTGCAATGGCTTTTTGCTAACCGGTTCCGGCACTGATCGGGCTTCCCAAAGCATTCCTGAAGAACAGTTCCTCGCTAACAGTTGTGTAACTTCGATAAATTCTGACCTATTGCTACATGACATATCATTTCAGCGTGTTCAGCAATCTGATCCGGAATACCACCGACGGTCATGTAGCTGTCACCGACGGTTTCCACTTTGTAAACCTGAAAAACTTGATGTGAAGAGCTCGACAGACAGGTCAATCCAATGTTAGGAGTTTTTCCATTTTCTTCAACTTTGAGACAATTTCGAAGTGACTTCAGTTGTTATTGGTTGAAAAACTACCGTAATTTTATTGATCTAGTCTGTGATAGCTACCGTAGTCCACGAACAAAAATGTTCCTGTCATTTACCTGATGCATAGCCACTAAACGATCGAAACGATGGAAGAGATTGTTGAGCATTTGAACAATTTCCTTCGGTTGGCTATGTGGTAAAATTGCTTGGAAGTTTGGCACATCAGCGAACATAACCGTAGCTTGATCGTATTCGCCTGTGAATCGAATCCAATCAATTAATCAATAAAATTGATTCAGTACCTGTCAAGCACAGAAATTTGGTCTTTATAAATGCTATACACACACACACGGAGCCTTGTTTTGTCCAATGTTCTAAACATCATCCTGCCGAAAAGTCCCAAAAAGCCACGCTCATTCGTAAAAGCAGTGGGCGGAGTGTGCGTCAAAGCATACTCATGGCCAACTCACGAGCTTCAATAGGTTCATCGTTCATCAGCTGATTGACAATCGACTCTGGCAACATATCTCTGAGTATTTGCTCTGTAATTAAGGTATTTTTTTGGGCAATTGATAAAAATCAATCCATCAGTGAACGTGCCGGTTTTGTCTTTCTCTGACTCGAGGTCTTTTGCCATAGTTTTTAGCTGCTCATTGTTCGCTTCGAGTTGTAAACTGGAAAACGTCTTTTTTTCTTAGAAAGATGGGATAAATCCGGTACTAACGGTCGAGAATGGTATCCTATGTACGAAAGCAATAATTTTAAAGCGGATGGAGTCATGAAGGGGCATTATCATCACACGCATACCGTAATTTTAATAACTATGTATTCCACCTATGCTACAAAAAAACCACCCTTCAAGTTGTACCTTCTAGAATTTGAGTCAGTTAGCTTGGCTAGGTTTCCAGTGATTTTCTTAGATTTTTTGGTAAACCGGGTTTAGGAAACACACCTGACTTCGACATCAGTGAGGCGTTGCTGATTCAGCAGGATTAGATCACGGGTGGCGTCATGAAGAGGCATTGCCGTCAGACGCATACCGAATTGCATGAGCTCTTGGATTGAGGTGACGTACGGTGAGCAGATGTAAATCAAGCTCTGAAATTACAGAATGAACCATATTAAATTAAGAAATTCTTGTGAACTTGTTAGATGCAGTGGGTGGGCGAGGGGCAGAGAGGGTAGCGCACGGATTTCTTGAACCGGGCCTCCTCTAGCAGATTGGTGCACACGAGGTGATTTTTTTTTCTTTTTAGGATCGTCGTGGCCGTAGTTTTGAAACCGTGATCCTAAGTGTTTCTAGTGACTACGGTGGCATGGAAAAGTGGTCCAGAAAAGAAAAACGGCTACACAGAGGCAGTTTCTAGTAGATGCCTTTTCATAATATAGTCGCTCTGATCTGAGTATACTTTACCATATTGTTAATTGCCCTCTGGAACAAAAAATATGCCTCCATCCTTACTACCAGTAAAACGGCCTTCTATACGAAGCCATTTGGTATTTCCATTCCCTTGTGACAGTTTACGATCATTTTTGAAGCGAAGTCAACTTTTTCACCGAATTTTTAAAAACGTTCTTTGTTTCGTCTTAGGGAGGTTTTTCTATTCTGGATCCCTTGTCCCTTATAGGTCATTTATTTATGACACCTCTCGAATTTTATGCAGAATCCGTGGTTCCTCCAAGATATAAGTTCTTTCGCTGTGTTAAACACACCCGTCAAACCCGACTGCGATAGGATGCGCTCATTCATCGACAGCAGCGGCGCGCCTGTTCAGTTACTACCTTACTCGAATGTAAACCATCGGTGACGATTTCAAATGTCCGAGAACGCGTAATCGTGCGGAGTCTGAGGCATTTGTCCGAGGTGGTTCGTAAAGTTAACGGATACATTTGTGTACAAGTTGCTGAGTTACTAGGTGAGGCGTTAGGTCCGTAAGCGGTTCACTTGGAGGTTTTTCTTAACTCTCTTTGCAAATGTGGTCCTTGATTTACAGCCTGAAAAAATTCCGGGGTAATTAGAGGCCCCCAGTACGTTTTAGGAGATCAGGGTCAAAAACTCGTAGCATGTAGTCGAGCTAAGTTAATAAACTCCTAAAAGGGAAGTGTAGATAAAGTTAGAAGTCAAAAGCCAACTTCTCGGTGGTCATGATTATCGTTCCGCTTTCCGTTTTCCGGCGCTCGATTTGAGCATCCTTCCATGCTTACCGAAACTAGATGTTCCAGTGTCTTAAATGTGCACTGCACTTTTAGGAGTTGGCCCAGCAGTTCGTTGGTCTCCATGCCCACGAAATATGAGATTCATCAGCACCCGATGGGTTAAAGAAGTATATAATATATCAAACCAGGTGTTACTAACCGATACAGGATAGTTACAGTGCCCATAGGTTACAGTAGCACTTTTATGTTGCAGTAATTACAGACGATTACTGTAGCTTACCTTACGATCTGATAGGAGCATCATTTGCCCTTTGAGTTTCAGATGATGACCATGGTGAAATGTGTTTGTGCTTGCCGCGTCGCCGCTAAATCGAATATTTGGTCGATACTACGTTCTTATTTATGAGGGCAACCCCTCGATTTCTTTACAAATAAAGCGCCACTTCTCAGGTAATTTAGGTTTGTACTCCGTTGATGAACAAAAACTTCTTTCAGTCAATCAATCTGATTTTAGGATGCGCCAACTCATTCGACCCTCATTCAAAATCACAGTGATGTTTAAGGGCATATATGGTCTACACAATGCATTGTGGAGGCAAGCCCATGAACGAGGTAATGGTTTATCCTCCCAGACGGGGTTGCTACCAATCAATCGATCCCAAAGGGACGGAAGGCTCAATTGGTCTGGCGGCACGTATCGATCCGAGATCAAATTCCTTGACCGCTCGACTGACAACGCGCCACTTGGCGACTGCCCCCATAACCACTCTAGTTATGAATAAACACAATAAAAAAAACGAAAATAGAACCTTAACTTTTCCTGTGGCTGTTGTTGTTGACGTCTGACGTCTGCAGGTGAACTCTTCACTTGTAGTACGAAAACGGCATTGATGAAATTGCAAATGTTGTCGAAATCGAAAGGAATTTGTGGCCTGATTGTAAGAAAATTTCTGGCAATAAAATATTAGTGAAAGGTGAAAACATCCACTTGGAATGTTTACCATGTAGAAAAGGTGCACCAAAATGTACCTGTTTACTTCGAAAATACGCATTATTGGTGTTCCTTTGGCAAGAAGCTCCTTTGGAACGTGGTTACTAAAACAGATATTCAGTCAAACAAGCCAATATCCGAGCGATGGTTTAGCCAAATATAAGTACTCAGAAAGCCAAGTTTGATAGCGAATTTGCTAAGATCCTCAACTGGAAGTACGATGAACGCAAGAAGGCTACGAACGCTTCCTAGGAGTGGTCTGATTTTAGTTCTATACGCCTCTTTCTCTTGGCCATATAAGCAGCACCCAAGAAATTGACTGAATTGGCTGTACTAACATAAGTTGTTGGGGAAAGCTCAGATGGATCTATGTAAACCTCAGCGATTGAGGTAGTATGTCCAAAATACCTAATGGGTATGCTTAACCATAAATACCCATGTCGAAGGACCATGATGTTCGTATGGTTCCGCCCTAGGCCCCAAGAGATGTTGCAGAAGTGAAGATAAGTAGGCACGCCCATGATGGGCGGGGCGTGCTCTCAAATATCGCGGGTGAATTGAATGAAATTGTTTGGGAAAAGGCGTAAGACAAACGTGGACTGAATAGCCAATTGGAATAATTGTAACCTAGAGAACATTTGGCCACGGTAAGGCAGTAGCAAGTTAGGATTTGGTCGGCTAACAATCGGCTTTTATCCAGATGATGGCATTTTATTAAAACTCACAAGCAGCAACCGACTTCGAGGGTTTTCAAAGCGTTCAGATGGCCACTATCTTCAATAGAGTCCCAATGATTCCATAGTTCTCGGTCAATTCCTATCCAAAACCACAAGAGATGCAGTTTATCTCACCTTTTACCAGTTCTTGCATTTCATCTCTTAGGAACACACTTTGCAAACTCACACCAGCTCTTTCCCATGCTGAACCAGTCGGCAGTGTTCATCAAATACCACATGGTATGGTAGCGCTGTGCCAAATTCGAGAGCATTCATATGTAGCGTCTGGTCGGAAAGATCTAAAATAATCATCAATCGGATAAGTAATTCAAGAGGACACAGTCTTTGGTCACAAACCTAACGAAGGAATGTGGACTTGTAAAGGATCGCTTATAATGCCATTTCTTTGGTCCGTACCCTGCAATGCCAATATGTTTCGTGAGGATACCGAGTTATTGATTAAATCTGATGACAGTAACCTTAATATGGAATATCACATGCTCTTCGGTTCGTTCTCCAGACATCATTTGTACGGTGCGTTGAGTGCGTCCTGTTACGTTCACAGTAATGTCAATGTTGAATATGCGACGAGCCATTTCGTAGAGGACGCCTATAATATGTTTATTGATTGGTCACAGGGCAGCGAGGCCACGCTGCGACCGAGCGTCTAGCGTTCTAATCGATAACGAGTCGAAAGTACGCGCTTATTTGGGCGTAGAGCTTTGCAATATCGTTCTGTAACCTGGTTGTAGAACACATAACTTACCCCTGACTATAGGGTATAATCCGGGGCGACCGGTGAAATAATGCAGTGTCATGGTGCCATCAGCGTTCTCCTCACAACGGAATGATGGTCCACGGAGATTTGCTTTGTAGACAACATGATCAATGAAGTAGTGTAAAGCGTCAAGATTGTCGAGAAAACCCTGGAAAGAAGAACTGGAGGAGGGCCCATGGCAGAACACCACGCCCACTAGACAAACCACGCCCAAAATGCTTGTCTGAGATGAAGTGTGTTTTCCGATCATGCTCTAAAGGGCAGTTAAGTCCCAAAAATCTAAATTTGGAGGCCTGAGCCTGCGCGGCAAGCCACGCCCACTTTGTATCAAGCCACGCCCTTGGTGCTGATCCATTTTATCCAGAACGTTTTTGTTCGGTAAAAGCATTCAGAATTTTTCTTGCTGAACGTCCAAAGTGACCGTTTTCTGAACATCGATGGTTCTAACTAACCTTCAAATTAGGACTCATGTTTCTGATGAGTTCATCCCACCCGATTTCCATCGTGTATTCGATGAGGAACGACCCGTACAGCTCCCAAACTTGCTCTCGTGACATTTCTAAAACGTATCGATGTCATTTAAGGGCAGCTGCAAAAGTGTAAACCGACTTGTGAGGATTGCAACGCTGTCCACTAGTAGATACGTATCCGAATCCGGGTAATAATGATTGATTATGTTCTCCTTCCCGCTTTCAAAGCCGGCACGAGTTCTGTAAATAAAAAGGAAAGTTCAAAGATCATTGGAGGCATGTCTGCTCAATTTTACAAGGGTTGTCGTAACTCAGGTTCATGCAATACAATTGCTGGATTTGCGTTCTGACCAAAAGCGGACTGGTTCCCATGGGGCGTTCTTTCCACATTTTAACCATTTTTGGGAGTTTGTCAATGTACGAGTTCAGGAATGAAATTAAATGGTTCCTAGAATAACCTTCATATTTCGTGCGAGGATGACCACCTTGTCTGTTCCAAAGGTACTTCCCCTAACCTTTTTCATGATTATTGAGACCCTCATGAGTACCCTCCTGGACGGACACCTGATACCAATCAACCGGTCTCGGAGGAATGGAAGGCTTGGCTGGCTCAGGTGGATATTGATCCGGGATTCGAACTTGTGACAAGGCGTGTCTTTGGCAGTGCGCCTATACCATCTCCGCCCTGTTCTTTAATATTGGAATAAAAATGAAGATTCTTGTTTCCGAACTCACAGGACATTCTGCCATAATTCCGTACCGAATTTACGGAGCATTAGTTGTCGAACACTCTCGTGGATGAAACCGAACTGAAATTGTTCTATGAATTTTGAGTGACGATCATAAAATGTAGACAGTCTATAAAACTGAAGAAAGCTGTTTCTATGACTTTCAAAAAGCAAATGAATTCATAAAACTTACTATAATCATAGAATTATCGTAAAGCTTCAAACGATTTATGTAGCGTAATACCTCCGCTGGGTGAGAGAAGCAAAAAAAAACCGTCTAGCAAACCACAGTTATAACAGGAATTTAGCGGAATAGGCAGGTAAGTTGATCAATTTTCTCGAAAAGTCAATTTTAAGAGAAATTTGCTTACCATTCTAGACTTGGCCGGTGTTGATGGTTGACTAAGGTGTCATGGAGGCGATGAAGCTCATTGAAAATGCTCACACGCAATGTCATCTCGGATCGCTGCTCGACTGATGGTCGCTTTGGCGTTCACCATCTTTCAGCTCAGAGCGAGCTACTGGAGAAGAAAAGCAGTAAGTTGACAGAACTGGATTATTTTTCTTTCTGAATAAAAGAGTAGCTTTATCGAC
>UZAF01016868.1:1516-11608 GCA_900617895.1 Haemonchus placei
TTCATATCGGACACGCCAAATCTAGCTATCTTTGCAGATGCTAGTGAAATCGCAATAGCGGCTAGTGCTTCCATCTTCAATGAAAACTATTCAGAATTGGCAATGGCGAGGTGTAAACGTCCCACCATCAAGTCGAAAACAACGATGCCAAAATTAGAAATGTTTGCCCTCACTTTGTCAATGCGATTGGTGGCTAATTCGATGACACAAGCACTAGAGGAACGCATCGCGGGCTATCCATGGACTATTCACGTATTCTCGGACTCCCAAATCGCGTTGAGCTGGTTAACATCCCCAACCACTGCTAGCCTCGGAGTTTTGGTTGCCAACAGGGTTCGAGAAGTTCGGCGAATCGTCACACAATTGAACAACGATTCGATTACAGTCATTTCCAGATATGTGAATACGTCACGAGACCCTGCAGGAACAAGAGGACTCTCAAGAGAACAAATGCACGATCGCTATTTGTGGGAAAGACCAGAGTTTTTGAAGAAACCAATAGAGGAATGGCAGCACCCAATCTACCAGCTCTGGGAAGACGTAATCGGTGTCGACTCCTGGGCTTTGACCAACGTCAACTTCACCTGCGGACAAGATGAAGCACCTTACGCGCTCATGGACTTCTGCCTCTATTGACTATCCTCTATTGACTATTTGGCACTCAAAAGGGAGAATGGGAAGTTCTCGCTCAACCCCGACACCAAAGATCCCATCCTTATCACGTGAAACACGGCTCTCGCACAGCTTATCATACAGGAAGCTCATGGACCGTACCGTAGAGGCACTGAACATACGATAGCTAGAGTAAGAGAGCGCTACTGGATTTCAAAATTGAGACAACAAGTCCGCGAGCACGTCAGTCACTGCATCAAGTGTCGACGTTTCAACGCTTTGCCATATCAATATCTAGACTTCACAGAATTACCGGAACGACGAGTGCTGAAAAGCAATCCCTTCCAACACACTGAACTCGATTTTTTTGACCTACCACAGTGCGAGAAGAATGAACGTGGGATAAAGCTGTACGGCTGCATCTTCACCTGCACCGTTACCCGCCTCATACACCTTGGAATCGTCCGAAGCCTGGCAATCGAAGAATTCTTGAACGCGTTGCGACGCTTCGTAGCATGTCGAGGCATACCGAAGACTATCACATGCGATAACGCTACGACTTTCCTGCTTGCCGCAAAAATCATAAAAGAGCGGAACAGTGGATTAACCGAACACGCCGCTCAAATCGTTTCAAACCAAGAAATACAGTGGAGGCATATAACACCCTACGCACCATGGCAGGGAGGATTTTACGAACGTCTGATCAAATCAGTAAAACAAGCAATTAACAAGGCTTGGAGGAACTCGGAAACCTACTCCCTTGTCTATATTCACACATTTCCAATTGAAGTGGAAGCCTGTCTTAATTCCAGACCCCTCACGTATCAAAGCGCCGAACAAGAAGAATTTACAACGCTGCGCCCGATCGATTTTCTTCAACGTGATCTGAACCTCAGCATCACATTAGGTAACACTGAATCGGAAACACAAGACCCGGACTATCTTCCTCCGGACAGCCTTCATGGGATCCAAACTCGACAACAAGCACTGGAGGCCCTCAATTCGTCACGCCGAAGAATCGAACGCTTCTGGAAGATTTGGCAACAGCAATACTTGATATCTCTTCGAGAATCCCATAAGAAAAACCCCACAAATCAACGTCATGGCGGCATCACGCCATCACTAGGAGATGTAGTGTTAGTAAGCGACCCAGTGCTTCCTAGAAATGACTGGAAAATGGCTCGTATCACAGGACTACGTCAGGGCATCGATGGAGCCATACGAGAAGCCGAATTAATAACCGCCACCAGGAGGAAAAACCGTCGTCCAGTCAACTTACTCATTCCACTGGAACTTCAAGATCCCGAACAGGAAGTGAGCATATCAGAGCACAAGGAAGCGCCACCAGAGCAACCTGCTCCACAACAGCCCCCTCGCACGCATAACTACAATTTGAGGGAAAGAAAGGCAACACGCCACGTTCACAATGCAACCACCGCAATAAGCACAAGGACGACAAGAGGGGTATGGTTCCTGCTTTATATAATGGTTCTGAACCTTCTAAACATTGCCCATGGCAACTCCACGGAAGGAGTGCACGTCTCATGTGGCGACAAGGGAGTTATGGTTCATGCACAACAACGGCAGACCTGAAATTTGCACTGAACGTCTCTGCGAAGTCCGACACATGGATACCGCTCCGCTTCTTATCAAATTTCCGCTGGACATCACCATACGAGACTACAGAGTTCTCGTCAAATGGAACGTTGAAAACCACTCGGCAACAATGGAAACACGATGTAAGGGCTAATATTTTTGCAGCAACATCGACTGCAACATCTGCTCGTCAATTCTGCTCAACCCGGAATGCTGGCCACTAGGCGCAATCCCAACATTCACACTATGCCACTATGACATCATAGCCCTAACCTACACCTGTCTTTATGTTCCCATAACAATTGGGAAGCCCATACGTATCGCCGGCGGTATTATTCTTAAGCTGACTGTCATTCTGGCAAAGACGCTATACTGCTGTATTCGAGTATTGCGACGCAATCGACGACGAGCGAGAGGAAGAAATGGCACCCTAAATATGACTTCAGCCCTAGCTACGGCTCTCGCTCTCCTGTACCTGGTTCAGACCACCCGCAGTTGCCAACACGTGAACGTTCTCGAACAAAGTCTCACCACGTGCACACAAGAAAACGGCAAAGAGATATGCAAAACTTCACTGTTGGAAGTATTGAAAAATCGACAGCATTCGACAGCAAGCATGTCGACTCGTGAGAAACTCGACACTGGTGCTTAATATAAAAATACGCTGGGAAGGACTGTATCTCCACTGCGACCAGAAGACATTATATTTCACACGCTCCATTCACTTGAACGTGACGGACAGTAAACGATGCCAACGGATGGGCTCCTGTAAGGGAGAAAAGTGCGCAGGCATCAACAGCTCCAGCATCATTCCAGAGCTGAAACGCGGGAACCACTTTCCAGGGCGAACTGGATGTTTTGAGTCCTGTGGTGGATTCGGCTGTGACTGTTTTTATCCCAGCTCCGGTTGTCTATTTTATAGGATTTTTGCTACTCCAGCGGACAACAAAATTTTCGAGAAATTCCGATGTATGCGATGGCGCGAGAAGACCATGTTTGAAATCACCATAGAGGGCACCAGGGCCAAACTCGGAAAAGAAAGCTATGACGTGCAATTATTACCTAATATGCCAATCACCTTACCGTCCCTTCAAACAACAATGACCTCCCTATCGTTACGCGCCAACACCAGCGTTAAGCAGTACGTTCTTCACCGATGGACAAGATACTGCAATATGGACAGGCGCCGTTTCTCCAAATTTGCTCTGCGAATCACGTGAGGAAGCGGAACGAATGAAGTGTATCCTAGCCGATGACTGTAACTGCGCTCCGGCTGAATTTAAAATATCCTGCCAATGTACAACGCCAGATATCACCAAAGAATTCGACCAACTTCAGCTCAAAATACCGAAAAAGACACCCTTTTGGGAGCTTCGATATCAGCAGAATACGTCATTAGTTGCCAAAATACCCCACATGGTGTCATCTGAAATCATTGTTGAATTCCACCGAACATGGGACACAACAGTCATAGAAGAAGGAGGCGGCGATTGCTTGGTGGAAGATAGCTTACTTCAGGGATACTACCATTGTGCGGTTGAAGCAACTTAAAAATTCGATGCGCCTCATCGAAGGAACTCTTCGGCGAGGTGCTATGCGCCTCACACACATTTGTGATTCACTGCGCTCCCCACGGGCCGGAATCTGAATTACGACTTCACCTTGACTCAGCCCGACAACTCATACACTGCACAATTTCATGTGGCCAAACAAAAAATGAGTTTGCACTGAGGGGAACACTCAAATATGTCAATACCTTCCACAACCCGGATCTGACATCATTGAAGTCGAACAGCACCATCTTCAACGGGTTCGAATGGCCGGATTTTGGCCATATAATGGACATCTTCTTGACCTAGTATAAAACCTTCATCATTGTGCTGATTGCAGCCGCAAGAGTTCTCGGATTGATTTATCTATACGGAAGCACTCTCGGGATAGGCCTCCTTAAAATAGCTTTCCGGCTCCTGTGGATAATCACTTGTATTCCACCACGAGCAGTCCAAATGATGGTATGTGCCCTTATGAAACTCTGCAGGAGCAAGCAAACTAAATATAAGAAAAATACTTAGAATGGTCGACGACATCCACCGTTTTAGAAAACTGTCACAAAAAAATGTACATATGTATATACTCATGTGCCCATACTCCGACAACTCTTGAATGTACAAGCCGGTGGAAGAGACGCCCTATCAACAAAAAAGCAACACAATAATTTCAGACCGTGGAACAACTCCAACAACAACTCCAAGAAACTAAAGATCAGCTGCAGAGACTGCGCGAGGCCATTCCGCTTCCATCACCACACGAAGTGTATGCGAGTATCATCAACGAATATTTGGAAGTCGACCGATGCGCCAAAAAAGTCGCCTCCATATCCAGACACATCCAAATTATAAGCCGGTCGCAAACGTCGCTGGAATGCAAAGCACGTCGCATTTCCATCATTTTACTCAAGATCGAAAACCTTCGCATGCGCCTGGCTGCCACCAAACTTCACTTGACCACATTAGTGGCCTTACCTCCACTCCTCTTCGCCACTGGAGCGATCGCAAAGCCACTTTGGGACGAATGGATGGCTCGACCATTTTGCAACGATGAGAGGAACCTCCTGTCAACCGACCCCGATAGGGTCAAAATGGGAGCAAAAGAGCTAATGGCAACTCTCGATAGCCACAAGGCCAATTTATCAGATCTCGCGAATCACTTCAGTTGGAACAATTAAAAGAAGAAATCTCATTCCACGACGAAGTAAGAAACGCACTCAAGAGTATACAAGAAACAGACAGAAGAGACAGACAAACTCGCAGACCAGCCCGGGAGGAGCGCCGCCGCGCAACAATGACACTAACAGGACCGGCCCGAGGAACCGCATGAAAAAGAGAACGACGATGAAGAGCTCGAAAGTGATGAACCAGAATCAGACGGAGAAGACATGAGGAACGAAGAAGCTCCGCGCGCGATTGAAATGGGAAATGAGCAAAAAGAAGTGGTGCCAGCTCAACGTTCGAGGCACGTCATAGAAGCGGAGTTACACGAGGAACATAGAGCGTCAAACCAGGTAGCCAGGATCATAGAGGACTTGATGAGTCTCCCAACATGTCCCCCGCGACGCCTTGGCGGCGGACTTCCAAGATCGGTAGCTCTGCG
Organism: Haemonchus placei; assembly: GCA_900617895.1. Taxonomy (NCBI): domain Eukaryota; kingdom Metazoa; phylum Nematoda; class Chromadorea; order Rhabditida; family Trichostrongylidae; genus Haemonchus; species Haemonchus placei. Next base: position 6,875 of record UZAF01016868.1, read on the forward strand.
AAACCCGCCGATCAAATGCGCCTTCTGTCGGGCGACCGGATTTCACCGAGCGAACGCATGCATTCATGTGAGATCGGTTCGGGAAAGACGCATACTGCTACAGCATCAGAAGAAGTGCGGCCGCTGCCTGGAAAAATGTTCTGGGAATTCTACGTGCCGCAAGTGCTTTTATTGCACAAAAGATGGTCACAATTCCGCGCTCTGCGAATTGCCTGATCAGGTGTTGGAAATCTGCACCAAACCGGAAAAGGCGCGAAAGCAGGCGGACCGCCACTCCCAACGTCGTCGTCAACGTGTTAACGCCACTTCTTCGTTACCTTTCCACGATACTACATTCAAGTTCGGTTGAAGCGCTCTATTTGACCTCTCTCGCCTCTCAAGTCGGTTCTCCAATACACTCTCCTCGCTGATATTAGTACATGAAGGTGTGACAGTTTAAGTCATGAAGCTATCTCGCGAAGATGATATCTTAATGCGCAAGGCTCTGGAGACATTGCAGACACACGACGAAAAATTCAAAAATGAAAAGAAAAGACAAATGCGCGACGACTACTAAAGAGCTGACGACTCTCGCAGACTTGTGTGCCTCTGATCTACACAGTCGATGTCTCGCAGGAGCCCGAGGCAGGAACTCACGGTCAAAAAATATACAAACTCTTCAAAAATCAATATCAAAGGCGATGCGCAGTCATCGGCTGGGAGTTGACCTGTGGGCAACCGCGGTTATTAGCTTTTACCTTGAATGAGGGAGAGGTCCTTGTAACTTTCTCTAACCCGAGTCCTGGGTTCAAAACTCGTACTAAATAGAGAGAGGAACTTTGGTCTGGGTGCCAACAAACAGCTCCACTAATACCAGAGGTGAGCCTCAGCGCTTTTCTTTCTCAGCCGTCAAAATATCTTTCTGTAACTTGAGAAGGAAAATATAATATAATCACATTAATGCACTTGACTTACAGGCTCCGAAGAAGGCGATTCAGCCAAAACGACAGCCGTAAACTGAAGTTATTACCTATTTTGAAGGATATGTCAAATCCACAGATATTGCTTACACCACGCCGAGATTCATGGAGAGTGGCAATGGAATGATATCCGCCTACACAACCTTGATATTTGCTCTGACAAAGCCGCTTCCTTTGTGTCTTCTTCTGCCCCATGACTGCAACTCATTTTACATTTTCTTTTCGGAGATCAACACAAGTTCCCATTACCCCATGTCCGTCATCTTTACCATACGTCACAGCAGTACATCTTTTCCTCCACTCTTCACTCGATCAACCTTTCAGCTTCCTTCCTTTCTTGGAAAACTCAACAGCTATCGTAATCTGTGCTCAGGGGCAAGAAGCCGTCGTGATCTCAACCCTCATCGGATGAAGCAGTAGTATTTTTCACGAGCGTTGAGGACCTTTCCAGCCCCCTTCGGAGTCTCGCCAGAAAGTGGTTTTGCTTGCCATTTTGTCCCGGCGGACGCTTCACTGTAATCCTATAGTGATGAGCTCGTTTTGAAAATGCAGGAAAGGTATACGTCAAACACGTCCTCATTCTTACATGATCTTACTGCACTTGACCACCAGTCACCCTCACGAGTCTCGAACTTAGATTATTAATACGAGGGACAACCACGAGCCACCCCTCATCTTTGCATGTATATCGTCAACTGAAAGTTTTGAATTTCCCAGGCTCAACAGGTACTTATTCCCGCGGTGAAACTTCATGCAGAAATACCCTACCTTACAATTTTTCCACGCGAGCTACAATATCTCGACGGCACCACCGCTTTCAGCACCCGCTCACAACAGGTGAAGGACGAGAGATTGGCGATACATGCCCGTAGTTCAGATTTGATGTCTCTGACGTACCGGGGGCACTGTCTACCGCCAGTCCCTAGAGTCCCGGTTTTATATTAAAGACTGAAAAATCCCTCGATCGGTCCTGATCGTCTCGACCAGCACTATATCACCATACACTTCTAATCCATCGAGATTGTCAGTGGTCTCGTGTTTTCGCAGGTGCTTAATCTGGGCAAAAACTTTGATCAAGTATCTGGCGTGGATCCATCTTCGAGCGTGCAGCATTTTCCTAGGGTCTGCCTTGCAGCGAGCCACACGTACCGATCACCTGAGACCTTACTGTAATCTTCTCTTTCGCGCACTCACTATGATCGTGATTATAACTGATTGCTCTGAGCCCGTTTTTGGCATTATTCTTCTCTGTTCCTGCCTAATTCGACGCTGCCTTTCCCACCGTGCAGTGCTTGAAAGCTGCACATAGGCTGTTCCTAGGAAAGGCCCATAGTCATTTCATCCAGATCCAAACACATACTATTTCGGTGTCTTCTTTCCGAAACGTGCCACCTGCCAAGCGCTTTGAAAGCCCCTACTTTTATGAATGCTCACTAACCCCTCGCCCTGGTGCAATTTCCTCCCACGCACTTGGGAGAGGCAACCTTCCTTATGCCATTGGCTGTTTTTTGATCGTCGCAGCCGTTCCCCAAGCCCTCCTCTCTAACCAGGGACCTTAGTATTTCTGGTGAGGGTCGAAGTGGACTTTGTCGTTGAACTCCATGTTCAACCGCAGACGGCTGGAGCCCCACTCTATGAACTGGTTCCCCGTCAGATGCCGTCGCCTTCTCCGACAGCGAGGAATAAATGTAATATTCATTACCTACTCCTTGCAGGCTCTCGGCACTGGTAGAAAGCCACATTTCCGTCAAATCCCTCTGCTAATGAACGTGCTTCAATGCGTCGTTCCGGGTATTCGTGGGTCAGATCACTCCAGCGGCAGACCAAAGAGTGGTCACTGTAGGAAGGGGCGAGTTACTGCTAGAAGCACTACTAAAACCCTGGTCGGCGGATTAATTGATCCCTCACCTCAAATTGTGCTATGGTCATCGTTATCACGACGACGAATGCGACCGTTTGTTAAAAGGTGTCTTTCCATGATGAATTTCCTTAGCATAGTATGGCCCGTCATATATCTGATCCCATTGCGGCTGGCGGATCGACTCGGACTCCTATTGATTTGGATGGTGTCCTTTGAACCGTGGAATCACATTCGGCTATCAGTTAGATTAGGAACACCGTGGAGTTTGCCAAGCATTCAGGGAGTATCGGCGACTGCCTGAAAACTATCCAAGGGCCTCGACCGAGCCCCAGATATTTGACGACGGCAAAGATCTCATCGTATGGCCCGCATTCTATTCACGATGAACGCACAGTATCTTCTTTGCGGCGAAGAAATCACTGAAGATGAAACTTTTAACTCCACGAACCGCACCTGTTTATCATTGTAGGTTGCCTACGCGCCCCAGCCGTAATTCCCTTTATCCCCTCAATACTCTAGTCGTATCGACAGAACGCTCGTCGAAATTTCTAGTTCCATCCGAGTTTCGCATAAAGCGGCTCTTTTGCGGCACCTGGATGGGAGTCAAGCTCTCAAGTCCAACATTTTCATGGCGATAATAAGAATTCGAAGTCGCATTTATATTTATAAAATGAAGAAAAAATGTTAGGCGATATATGGACCAGGTAACGTTTAATATTCCCGGGAGAAAATGTTAGAGCTTCTTTTGACGAATCCATCGTAACCCTAATTTTGTTCCGGAGGCAGCTAAAAAGGAGAAGGGCGAAGCAAGTTCGGATTAGGTGCCAGCATACTCAGGAAGTGCTGTGTACATGTATTGTTTTGCTGTGCACATGTACTGTATACACAGCAAAACGAAGAGAGCAAAGCTAATTATCTGAAAGCTCTGATATATTTCATCATGGGTTGTTGTTCGAAAAAATGTGAGAGTACGTGAAGCGACCTAGTACCACAGAAAAAAAGAATACCGATGGAACGGAAAAGTTCAAATACCCCTAACTGAGGTTTATCTGTGACTGTGCATTGATGCGTAGTTGTTCCCCACTGCGAAGGGATCGAGGAGTTGTAAAAAAGGATAAGTATAAATATAGGAATTACGAGATAGAGTGTAAATACTAGTTCAATACTGCATTGGGCCATTCACTTGACCCTACCCTTCCCTTCGCCCTGTTCAGTATTACACATAATAAATTTTGTAGCAAGCACCCCCTAACCCAGTATGCCAAAAATGAAAACCAGTAAAACAGGCGTGACCCAGAGCACTACAAGCGCCCAAGCACAATGTTTGTCGAAAAGCAATCCTGAGTCTACCTGGAAGTACATATATCCAAAAAACAGACAAATAATGGAGATATAGGTACAACAGGTTACCATGAATTTTCTTGCGATATTTTGATCCTGATAAAGGATAAAGTTTTTGGCGTTGATCGATCCCGTCTGAGGGATGCGCGGATGACTTTTAACGATAACAAATATGTATGTTCGAAATCAAAAGTCATAATCCGACACTCTGAATGGAAGCCGGGTGCGGGGGCGTTTCCCTCAGACGGGATTCATCAACGCCAAAAACTTTATCCTTTTAATCGTTAGTTTTTGCTTCTGCCTCGAGGTTTGTAGGTGGAAATATTTATTACGGCCGACGTTTCGACGGACTCGTCGTTTTCAAAGGCCTGAAAGTGGTTCAAAGCGTGTTGATTGTACACTACCCCACCAAGCGCCTCTTCCGCTCTAGCGTTTCTGACGTACCATCAGGAATGCACGAAAAATGCTCAAAATCCGAAAGGTAAGCTCACCTCACTTCCACCGCAAAGTGTAGCCGCGCTACACGGTCAGTACATCAGTAGCGAATGATCTTAGTCCGCTGTCCTTATGCAA
>UZAF01016868.1:12710-31127 GCA_900617895.1 Haemonchus placei
AAAACGACGAGTCCGGCGAAACGTCGGCCGTAATAAATATGTCCACCTACAAACCTCGAGGCAGAAGTAAAAACTAACGATTTGAAGAACAACAGACATGCCGAGGTTCAAAGATGAGAGAACTTGGAATTTTATCCTTTTACTTTATTTTGATCCTAAAGAATAAAATAAGCATCTTGTTGTGCCGATGTTGCTTACCGGTCCTGTTGCTCGGTGGTGAATGCCCAGGTTTAGTCTTTAAGGATAAGTGTCGTGAACAGAAACCGCGCCGTTGCGACTCCTAAATTTGAATTTAAGTTCCTATGTCATTAGCATAAGTGACACTATTCATAAATAATAACAATAGCGAATAGGAATTAGTTCTTTGGTGATATATGTAGAGCAGATGTGAGGAGCCGAGGGACTTCCAATAAAATCTTGCTTATGAAAAATTTTTCATGCAACGCGTAAAATTCCTTTTGTCGCAGAAGAGCAAGAAGTTGTACAGCCTCACTGCTCCCTTAATTTTCGCTCTTCTTATCAAAAGCCATGTCTTTAAAACTTCAAACTCGAAGCGGTTCTTTTAAGATGAATTAATTAAATAATAAATCCACGCTTGCACAAAACGGGTTTATGACAGCTTTCGAGTTTGTTCAGCGGGTGCTGGAAAAGAGTTACCAGTTCTTGAAGAGGCATAGGGATATCTATATATTCTGGGATGGCAAATCCGCTGTGAAACTTCTTTTCAGATCGCGAATGGTATTACAGAGTTCCAGCGAAGTTCGAGGCGTGGGGAAGCGCATGGGAAGGAGGACGATTTGGTAAAACATTTTTGATGCAGCGCTGTGATTTTGTGGTTAATTGTCGCTTTATTGAATCGAGGAACATATGCAGACTTTTCAGGCTTGACGTCTTCTTCTGTTATCTGAGTGAAAAGAAAATAGGTAGAGAAACGGTAAAAGAATACGGTACATACACACCCTCTGTCATCTCACAAAGCCACTTGAGTACTTTCCATCTGCGAATTTGCGACAATCACACTGGGTAGTTTCTCTCAAAAGCCAAGCTTTCTAGCAGTTATAGTAATATCAAAAAGCTTCTTGTTAGTTTGTGAAGAATACGCTTCGAACCAGTAGTGAGATACCAAGGAAACGCTACCTACGAAATTTGCGTAGTACTTGGATGATTCCATGACAAATTAGTTCACCGCGAAGCACCCATTTCTATGTTCACACTGCCGCAACAGTTTTTCCTCCACATTTTCAGCACACTGAATAACAATGAGGACAGTTTAATAGCGAACTTCTGAAAAACTGTCAAATCTCAAAACGTTTTCACTTACTAGGAAAGGGTTTCAACTTCCCCTGGAACCATGGAACTTTGAGTAGAGACCTAGGTATAATGATAGGGCTTGGAAAGCTGTTGACAAATATGGAAATTGAGACTGCAAAATGAGTCTACCGAAAAAGTTGCGAGCGTTGAAAGTTCGCATGCCTAAAGCATGGAGAGATAGTGCCAGTTGATAAGCGCAGTTGCCGGCAATGGCTACAAGGGTCACCGTGGCGTAGTAGCAGTCCTCTCCCTCTCAAGGTGAGCGATGATGGTTTGCTCCCCGCTGTCGTTTTCGCCTTTGCAAGACGTGCTTTCATCCGAATAAAAGCTCCTGAACCGTTTTTCTCACTAATTTAAGTTAGCGCTTTGTTTCGGCTATCATTTGCGATCACCTATTTATCATTTATCACCGCACTTACTTAAAATTTCTCCACGTGATTTTGTAAGGCTCTTTGATTGTCAAAACCGAAGCACAAATACCCACGCCCAAATACCCAGAAGTGGACACGCGAGAAAACTCAAGATCGATGAAGCAACTAAAAAATGGGTAGAGGAAACGTGTATTTTTTGGACTTTAATCGATTGTGTGTTTTATTTACGGTTGTAAGACAGCACGTACATATAAGGTTAGCATTTTGTGAACAACATGACTGCATCACATCATTTCTTGGATTGTTTCATCAACATTAAAATTTTCACGCATATCTGTTTAAAGTAATTTGGGTTTCCCCATGGACCTCAAGAAATTCTAAATAAGTGCGGCGATAGGTGATATATAGGAGATCGCAAATGATGGCCGAATCAAAGCGCTAACTCAAATTAGTAGAAAAACGGTTTAGGAGCTTTTATTCGGAGAAAAGCACTCTTTGCAAAAGCGAAAACGCCAACGGGGAGCAAACCCTTATTGCTCACCTGGAGCGAGAGCACTGCCACGATGCCTTGTGGCCATCGCGAGCATCTGCGCTTATCAACTGGCACTTTTTCTCTATGCTTTAAGCATAGAGAAAAGTGCCATTTGATAAGCAAGTTTAAGCAGTTGAGCATAGTTTTAATTTCGATATTTCTTAATAACTCTCCAAGCCTTACCGATTTACCTAGGTCTCTACTCAATGTTCCATGGGAATTTTAAACCCTTCCCTGGTCAGAGCATACACTGGAGATTCGAAATATTATATTCGACAATTATGATCATGACATGCACTGCGGATGATGTCAGATACCTCCCAAAAATTTTCCGAAAATCCATTCAGATTAGGTCTTCAAAGTTGTGTGTTGCTTGGTCGAACTATGTATACACGAAAGCGATCGCATCAGCGCATTTTCACACTTAAAATTTCACCATCAGCTTTCCTGCAGATCGTTACACTAGACCAAAGGAGAATGTTAGATCTGTGACGGCATTCGAGTGAATTGTTCGCAGTTGAGATCAAGCTTTGATAAACTGCCGCTGCTTTTTTCATTCCGATGTCAAAAGAAAGCAATGTTGCCTAACATTGACACATCACGTACTTTCGGATTCAGGACACTATGCGAAACGGATTGACCAAGGATTCAAATTGAATCAACAGTGTCATGAAACTTGTTGACTGTACTCCTAACACAGTCATCTTATATGTATAACAGCTAAATTACTAACGAAAACAATCCATTAAGTCACTATAAACCCTACAGATTTTACTCACATTGTTGCTGCTGAGGTAGATCACCTCTGCTGATCTCACTAAATTGCTAAAGAGTTTCATTGATTACCTTATCGCCCTTTGTGCCGCCTTGTCACCCGGTTTCGGCGGGAAACTCGCTATAAAATGCCCATCGATTGAATATTCGAAAATCTTCTTCAGTTACTGCTCTGCCAGGAGCGTTGTGCTCCGATTTATCGATAATTCTTTTGAGCAATTTTATGTATTGTGCCTGTTCTGTCCCGAAGTACGATACGGCGAACGGGCGCAACAACCAGATACAAGGGGGCCGAGCCGGTCTGGAAAAAGAAGTGGTGAGTTTAGAAGTAAATCGTTACGCTCAGAGCGTCGGGCAGTGTATCGAGTGATTGTGACATTCGATCTCTTTGGAAGGTACCGAACTCAAGCTGAAATATCGTGAAGTTCGAGTACAAAAACAGGCAGAGACACAACGAACTCCGGCTGGCAACAATCCGTGATTTTTGAAAGCTCAGTTGAGAAGTTATTTGACCCAGTATCGAACTCCGATTGGGATCAAACGAGATTTTCCATTGCCGCCTGAACCACTCGGCTCAGCCATCGGAAAAATCCCGCAACAGTAGACCAGTGACCATTTCAATTTTCATTTCTTGTATTGATAGCTCTTGTGGATAATTTTGTCGGCACGAATTGATTTTCGTCAGCAGCATTCATCATCCCAGTCCGATAGTTCGTTCGGAATCCATTTTATTTTCCTGTTCGACCGTGATTTTGTATATGCGTTGCACAGTAGTATGCTTACACAGAGGGCTAGAGAGTCAATTGGAATAAAGAATAGGATTGAACTCCAACTGAATTGGCAGTGGTGGTTTTCGATCGATCGCTGAATCAGTGCCAATTTCGGTAGAATAAGCTGTAACTTCAACATTGCAACTGAAGATAACGTTCCGATTCTTGATTGAAGGGATCAGATCAAATTCTGGCTGTGTTCTGCAACTATAATCATCGATTGAGAGTGCCGTCAGTGTTGCAATCCGGTAGCGTAGCTGTGACCTCAACACTAGAACTAGATAAAGGGAGCTGGTTTGTAGCAGGTGCGTTTTTCCACGCTGTTGGTGCGTAACTGTCATTACTCCTGCGTGTCACTACTCTTATGTATTTCTCATCGTGCTCCGATTGTCACTAGCCGTGATTATCATTTCATAGTAAGACATAGCATTGCTCTCTTCGGTCGTGCACATTCGTAAAAGGCGTCCGAGGTTCTGTAGATCACGATTCGTGTTCCAAAAACAAGATGGCTTGTCTGGATGGAAAATCTCTACGTACACCCGCCATGGCCTGTCCGAATGGAGAATCTCTGCGCACACACGTCAGGCACGAGGAAATCGTTCAAAGGAAATGTGACGATTTTATGTAAGAGTTCGGCAAACTTTCGAACAGAGTGTTAAATCAAGTAAATTAGTAGCTATAATTTGTGATTCGGAGCTATCCAGAATGGTGCGCACTGATGGCCCAAAAAGAGACTCGGTGACAACTTCAGCTCGCGAGCGAGTAGCGGTGGGTAAAGAAATCGTTAAAGCAACGCTTTTAGAACTAAGTGAGTGGAGTAGGACCGAATAGCAGAACATGTTTGAAGGCGCTACGAGAAGCGTGAATAATTAGGCACCTCAACGGCGAAAACACCTGAGTAAGAATGCCGCGACGGTCAACACAATAAAAGAGGCATGCGAGATTCAGCAATGTCAATCAGTAGAAGTGAGCACGACATTGAGAGGCTCTCTGCAGGTTTCTAAGTAGAAAGGCAGGAATCTTATGAGTATTGACTGCAATTAATTCAGAAAGAATCACAATTCGAACCATTGCAGCAAGTAGTCGGAAGCCTCGAACTTTCGAACAGAATGAATCCCTTAATGATGATAACAGTGCGTCAGAGCAAGAGCAACGTGAGTCCCATCTTTTAAGACAACACAATACAATAGAAATAAATGGTCAGAGCGAACAGACTTCACAGATCGTTCTTCAAAAAATCGTTCTTCAAAAACTTAAGTACGATCGAACCAACCGTGTTGCGTAACTACGCCGCGAGGCGACTCAGAGAATTGTCGAAGAACACAACAATGGTCAGTCACATGCGAGGATAATTAGTTTCCATTGAGTGACTACATGCGCACTATGTCCTCACCGGAAGTACAGCCTTTCCTTTGTAGACCGGGCGATTGAATCAAAGGGTTCCGAGTGCGTTTGAAATGAACTGTTCAAAGAGCCAGTAAAAAGACTATGACAGATTGCAACGATTTGGGAATGCAGTGACAGTGTTTGAGACCTCACCGAAAGGCGTATTATAGGGCACTTTTGACGATGTAGTCTATACAATGAAGGATAGGCTTTGTGTAGATGGAACTAGTCAGAGTAAAGGCCCTTGCAGACCTGCGCACATCAGCCGTTTGACCCGGGCAAACCGTAAGCGAGTTCTCTTCGATCATAAGGAACTTAGCGAATAAGACAAGCCCTCAGAAGCGACTTCATTGCAGAAAGTCGAAATATCGTGCAGGCAACTAGCCAAATGGAATGGTAGTTATAGCCTAATGGAAGCGCCAGAGGGTGGCACCTGAAACAAGCATACGAAAAGATCAAGGAAGCTGCCTTACGATGAGGGAGAGGCTTGGAAATAGCTAATGTATACAGATTAATAAACAATACGAGGTCTACGCAAGGTTCTGTCAACACACATAACGCGTGGGATAAAAAACGTGGAGCACACAGAAAAGACGTGGGAGAAGGAGAAGAGAAAGGAAGAACAGAGGCAGAAAAAGTACTCCATCCTCCAACAGGCACCAATAAAGAACATACTCTACGGTTTCAGAAAAAAAACGATTAGTCACAATGTTATGATTGCGGAAAAATGGGAAAACCCCTTCCCCCCCCCCCCCCCCCCCCCACCCGAAGGAGTGTTATGCACAGTCACATGCCCGGTAAACAAAACATTGCAAAAGCGGGAGATGCTCAGCAAGTACATGGCACAGCGAACTCTTTCCGCAAAGGGAAATGGATGTGCACAACATGAAACAGCCCTTGGCCTAGCGAAATACGAAAGAAAACAGCAACAAAAAGAGTTGAAACACGGTAAGCAAAATGAGACAATATTGTTTGCGAAGCGAATGCCGAAATAAGCGACACGAGTGTGCTATGACTCTCTTCCGGTGTTCAGGGAAGTGCTCTCAAGATAACAGCGGATACGCGTATTCACGCACAATGCTACAAGACATTCAAAGACGTCGTAACAAATGCGTCAGAAGCTATCGGCAACATTCGATTCTGTCTTCTCTCTTGCTAGCTTAATTTCAATTCATGAGAATGAGAGAAACGAGCAGGAAAAACGATTTTCCTTCTCACTTTCTCAAAATAAGCACTCTTTCTTCGAGACTGCTGGCGCGTAAGTGGCTTGTCTTTTCTAAGAGAAAATTGATGATCATATATTGAGTTCCTTGATCCTTTATGATGGATCCGTCTTGCTTCTCTCCTATGATGACGGCATCAGATTACCCATGAAGCAGTTCAATGACGCGACAAACGATGGCGTGAGATTGCAAAAACAAACGAATGGGATGAAATGGGTCAGAGCGAGTCAACAAACATGTAGATAATTCTTCCCGATAGCTTCCGCGCAATCACCAGTGTTTTTCGAGAACAGCGAAATATCTAACGTCGTTGTACAACCGTTTGAGCGACATAAGTGGATTCTTAGAGCGGTCGACAGCAGGGATCTATTTTCTTGTCAGCCTCACGACACGCCTTTTGCCAAAAGAGATTGGTGCAGTTTGACTTCGTCTTTGGGAACGGCGGCCCACATATGAACGAAGATCGTAGCAGTGGCTCCATCGCGTGTAGACGATGCTCATGGACAAATCGTAATCAATATCAATGACGCCACCAACCTTGCGAAGTCTTTTTGGTTTCTTCCAGCAATTTCTTTGCAGCAATGTCTCTCATCCCCAGCAAGGAAGCTGCCGGCGAGCATTCGCATGGACTAGGGGCGCACTTACGAAGTTCTTGCATGGAAGCGTATTCGGAGGATGTTCTCAAGGAGTACTTAGATGTCCTCCGCGTCTGCATGGAAGCGGAGATGGATATACCGTCAATGAGAGCTTCCGGAGAAGGTCGTAGATCACGTCGCGTCCGCGAATATTTTGAGTAGAAAAAGAAAATGAGGCTTTCAAGAATTATAGTAACAAACCCAAAAGAGCAGTTTCACCAGAGGACTAGCCACCATCAGTTCAAGGCAGCATCACTGAATTTGATTATGTTATTCGCCCAGATATTTCCATATTTCCAAATGCAACTCCAGTGACACAAAACGGTGGATGACCGCATCTTAAACGCCGTAACATGGCAAGCACCTACAAGGTCGTGGACATAAAGCACACCGCGGCTATCCCCACAATCACTAGTTACCTTCCGCCCCGTCCCCCTTCCCCCGATCCCATCCCTACCCCCTCCATATCTCCGGATACGATCGAAGTCTTCTGAAGTCCAGTTGGAGGCTGTTCAGAATCCTTACAATATTTGAGCCACAAATGTTTGCTTGTTGGTCGGTTTGTCTGTTTTTTTGTTTGTCTGCTCGTCTGTAACGATCTTATATGGCGGTTTGGACATCAACTGGAACAATTCAGACAGGAACTAGTGGGGAATGAGCCGGCTCTTTAGGTACACGTTGTCATGAGCTCCGTTCATGATGATCTTTCTCGTGTCCCACCCCGCGCTCCTATGGGTACTTAACCACGCCGTAAGCGATAGCGGTGTCCTCACACGGGGAGAGCGGCTGTCGTGGACGCCCAGTCAGGGCACCCTTCACTGCGTGATGTTCATTGATTCGATCCGCCATCTTTTGATATCGGCATTCCAAGGGCCTGCAGTGATGGGAGCCATGCTGCCAAGCTTTAGTAAGATTGGCGGTAGTCTCTCGCGAGTTGGGACCCGTTGAGAGAGTTATCAAAGTGAAGTCTGTCAAGGTCAATATCAGGGAGAGAGTACCATCGATTCGCTCAAGCACTAGGTTGTAGGAGATTCGTATATCGTGTATCGTGTGGAATCTAAATGTTCGTAATAGAATATAAACCATTCTTCTGTATCACGGTCCGTCTGGCATCGATACTCTTTGAACCACCCTCTTCTAATATCAGAGGAGTGATTCCTTTAGAGCACACGTGACGCCGGGCTCTGCCCGCTAGGGGCTGGGCGTGCGCGAAAAGTGTACTTCACCAGAAATCTGTAAACCCTGTTCTACTGGGCCTAAAGTATTCAAATTAGACAGAGATGCAGATTGCAGGATGCGAAAGCTAGTGGCAGGTGATAGGTGTGACTCCACTCGCTGGCGGGCGGAGCTGCCGCAAAAGTAGTAAATTTGGGCCTGAGGCGTTCAAATTTGGCAGAAATGCAGGGCAAGATGGGAGAATTATTGGCAGATGGCAGGTGTGATCTCCACTCACTGATGATGGGGTTCAAGCAAAAATTGCTAATTTGGACCTGGTTATCATGATTTTTGCGTAAAATTTCATCATACAATATACTGTCCAACAGATCGTCGATCGGTTTGTTAACAATTGCCTACTCCTGATTGATTGCTCTTGATTTTTTAGATTGTCTTGGTTAAGATATGGATAAATGAATGTAAATGGTTACCAAATGCAGTTTGCTAAAAATGTGTGCTCTCGATAGACGGCTTATGACGCTATAAGTTGGGGTAAGAGGACAGTACTCTCTATTTTTTCGGAAGAAGGTGGTTACTGTGTTGTACGCTACAGGTTACCTTCAAGGAAATCCATTCATAAGAAGCCATGAGTCGCGCACGGTGTCGTGCGCAGGCCAACTGGTCTATGAATATTTTCCATGCTTAGTTGTACCTTTTCTCCCTCAGCATTACTGCAGTGCTCCTTTCCGTACGACCCTTTCGTCGTTAAACATTGCGTGAAATGGAATGGCGCTTGATAGCATTGCTTATGGGAATTTAGATAATGTGTTTTGATTTTCTTAGATTATGCAGCTCTATTTACACGAAAATCGAAGAATGAGAATTTTCATGGAAAATGAGTGTTCTACACTCTGTTAAAGGACTCGATTATGTGATTCGAGGAATACGTGCAAGATAGTCGCAGGTATGTGGTCAACGCAAAGATTGGATCACGGAGTTCATATTATTTCTAATTCATGCACATTTCACGAATGCCTCCAATGTTGGCAAGTATGATGTGGCCCGAAAACAGCTGCGGCTGAGAAGTCTATTTCTCTGTCATACAGAATCAAACTCAATAAGAGATTGAGGTCATGTATTCTGAGAACGTCAGGTGAGTTTCCAGATACAACGATTTTTTAAAGCGATTGTTCTATAGCTGTAGTAGCCGTACTGTACCTAATGAATCATTGAGCTTCGGCATGACTGATGTTAAAATTTGGTGGTAGAGGTTTCAATCGCCCTACGACTGATCGCCAAGTTAACCATCAATCTTTATTGATACCCGGCCCTGCTCTCTATTGCCCTGCTCTTCCAGGAGCAACCCTGATACTTATAACAACCAACATGCAGAAATCTTTTTCAAATAACAGGTTCGATACGCTATCGCAACAAAATCTTTCCCGAAGTTCCCTACATATCAGCTTTCCGCTTTAAATAGCGGTTACAGTTCCAGTGTATTGAAGCCATGGGCCCCGACATGTTTGAAAATATCGCGAAGAACTGATCAATTGTATACTCTCTTTGATATGTTTAGGCGAACCTCAGCTGAGAAATAAGGTTTTGTTTTTCCTTCTCCAACTTCTCCGTTCTCCAATGGAACATAGTCACTATTTATTAGCTGAGTAGAAGTAAAATGTTAAAAACAACGTCGAATATCAGTTTGATGCATAATTATTGCGGATTTCGATGCTTGCACGAAGATTGTCGATCAGCCTTTGGTCAACTGGGTGCCATGCTTTGATGCTGGCTTCTTCGAGTTCATTGACGCCTCAAAACTGACAAATATTGGGGTACATATTTCCCATCATGAAAGTTATCCATTGGACTGAGGTCAAAACTCATCGTGGACCAAGGCAGAAAGGTGATTTGGTGACGCCCAAACAACGATCGAGTGCTTCGGCCGACGTGTATCGCGGCCTTAGTTTTTCATAAAAACTAAGTTTTGTAGCCAATTCTGTACCCAAAAAGCCAAAAAAGAATAAGTTGGGTGCCCCATAGCAGCTTGATAGCCGGAGGAATTTATATATTATCCGCTACTGAGCACAAAATTTCAGGCATCCTTTCGATGTGATTGCTGCCCAAACCATCACTTGAAAACAAAGAAAGAAGTAGGAAAAAAATTAGTTCCGTAATCGTGCCAATAAAATCGACCGCAGTCCGGTCCGTCGTAGTCAAAAAGTCGTTATCAGAAAACTTAACTTGAAGAGAAAAACATTTAACGAAAGAAGAATGAACTTCAAGGAGCAACAGCCACCTCCCTTCACTCAGATCGAATGTGCCTTTTTGCGAAATGTACTCGATTTTCCTGTCCCTAATTCANGAACAGTACTTGGCTCATTTTTTGACGAATGATGAACTTCTGACGACTCTGATACCATCCGATGAACTGTATCCGTTGAGACATCAAGTTCGTAGGAAAGTTTTATTTCCGCGCATGACGCTGTTGAGTTTGATGCTTCTTGAAGAATCCGTCGCTTACCTCTAATCGGAAGCAGTGAAGGTTGTCCTGTGAAGTTTTTGGTCTCATAAGCACCAGGATTCTTGGGAATCTAATGATTACTTCGAGGCAGCGGCCAAAATCTTGTGCGATTTCTTGATTAGACGATCCTTGCCTTTGTTTTCCGAAAATTTGGCATTTTTCGAATTCTGACAGTAGGATTCCTTTAGCCATGACAGGGAAGAAATGCATTATATTGAGAGGGCAGTTATACAAAGCGAAAAAGGTCGCGAGAAAGCGTAGGGTGGACGTATCTATTTGCGGAATAGGCCACTGCAAATTTTCAAAAAAATGAAGATGAAAAACATAGCACCATTCTATTTGAAATTCGGTGGTGTCTGTTTGTTTCTGTGTATGGAAGTCCGATATTAGTTAAAGAAGCAGTTGGAGAGGTCGTGTGAATTTTGGATGGGTTGGGCACAGGGCACGTTCAACAGAGAAATGCCACCCCGGCGGACTTCGCCCACAAAGGACGGAGCATCACTCACAGACGCCCATAGAGGGCAGGGCTCCTATGGGCTAGCTCTGTCTAAAAACGTACCAAAACGCGAGGAAGAGTGGTCAGAGGTAATAGAAAGATTGTGGCCGTATCTCTGGAATGGTCATATTTCCGCTTCATAGTCCCGATTTTAGATCAACAAGTCAAGTGAAGGAGTCAATGCGCGGTGAGCCAAACATTTGCGTAACCCCATGTCCTACCACAGCCCATAGCCAGATCCTCGAGGGGGAGGCCTAGATCGGAAAACCGATTTCTGTCTGACGCGTTCTTTGCTCTGATGCACGCGTTAGCGTACGGAGCCCAACTGTTCAAAGATAACTATGCCATAAGTAAGTGAAATCCCCAGTAAAAGGCTCGAATGAAAATAAGAAAGTCATCAGGTAGGATATAACTTCCTAGCCTATATATTCACTTACAAAATTAAAGAAACAGNNNCGCGTTAGCGTACGGAGCCCAACTGTTCAAAGATAACTATGCCATAAGTAAGTGAAATCCCCAGTAAAAGGCTCGAATGAAAATAAGAAAGTCATCAGGTAGGATATAACTTCCTAGCCTATATATTCACTTACAAAATTAAAGAAACAGAAGCATTATCGCCACTCGATAGTGACACAAGATGATTATCTTTCTGAGCATGAGATCGGCACTAAGCAGCAAGGTCGTGGATAGTGTTTAAAGTAATCACTTTATCTTGTGATTAAATACTCTTGCACTCGTGTTTTGAGCATAGTGTGAGCTCTTAATAAATGCCCACCAGCTCTCAGAACATGGACAGTTTGGGGGCGCATCACGAAAGCGGTTTTGGACGAGCGAAAAATGAATTTACAAAGTTTCAAAACTGGTAAAATTGGTGTGGTACTTAAAGCCAAACTGTACTCTTCATAGCATTGTAGTTTCTCTCTGCCAGCTGCCGGATGCATACCATTATGATTCACCAGGCGTGCTCCTAAATAGGCATGGCAGCAGCGAAGGCACTAGGTCAATAGCGACCGTAAGCGAAGCGTCAGTTCGCTCAACGACCGATTATAAGACGATCCAGCCACCTTCCATCGAAATTTCACACCACTTACATGTGCCTGAGCACATCAATCAATTCTACACCACCACTACTAGAACTACAGAACCATAGCTCCATAAGTCCAGTCTGACTGTGAACTTGCCTGATCTTTTTGAAAACAAAAATTAATTACCTCATCAGAACTGATTTTATACAAAAAAAATTGACTTCTCAGCCGCAGTCACTTTCAGGACACATTATAGCTGATCGATATTGGGAGCACTCGCGAAATATATATTGATCGAAAGTTAATCTGAACTTGACACATACTTGCGATTATCTAGCATGTATTCCTCATATCACATAATCGAAACCCTTAAATGAGTGCAAAAATACATATTCACCAAAATGCTCTTTCAGACGTAACTATGAAAAAATTGGTAATTCAAATCACAGTTTTTAACTGGAGCTGTTTCAATTATTCCTTGGAGGATATCAAATGAAATTGATTCCATGCTTCTCTCAAATATAGCGTCACGTACGGCATCAAAAAGTGACAACAAAATCTCTAATTGGAGTGGATCTTTTACGTTGATGTCGTATCCACATTCTAAGGTACTCGTGGGAATAAATTCGATCAATCCGGGTTCGACTTTTGGTAAATGGAGATGCAAAGTTAAAGAGAATTAAAATTCATTATGTGACTGGATTCTCATAGGCAGTGCTCTCCATTGGCACTCCGCTCAGAGTATACAGATTGCTGGAAAGAGGTAGCAGAGACCTGAAAAACCTATTTGAACCATTGCTTTCATTCTGCTGGAAGCATCTGAATTATGCCCTGTAGGATGCGAAAATGATCAAGATTCTGTGCTCGCCTCGAATATAGCTCCATTCATGCCCTTCAACAACTAGAAATCCAATCGAAGTAAAGGTTTTACGATGCTGCTAAATCCGCAAGTATAGCACTAGAAGCAGAAGCGCTCAATTATCGTTACTCCTGGAAATGAAGAAAAATTTCAAAGGTAATCCGAAATTTATCATTTATCTGGATCATTCACAAGCACGGCTCACCGCTGATCATACCTTCAACTTGATTGGAGTACTTTAGCACAAGTTATGGCCGAGCGGACTAATCCGTCGCAAGCCGTCGCTTAACCACGAATCAGTAACAGTATTGCAGGTGTTCACTCAATAATGTTCTCTCAAACGTGACTTGTTCCGCTACAATAGCTTTGGGAGCGTCACCGAGTAAGAAATGATCAAAATCCTAGCGAAATTGTTGTGCTTTTTCCTTTCAAGGCACCTCACTTGATGGTGCCCCGTTCATCTTCGCGGCTTGATCCCATCTTGAAGCCGTGAACAACATTTTGACAGCCGTGACGACGGATTTGGGCACTGCTCTAGCAGGATGCTTGATTTTGAAGAGAACTAACATCGAAGGGAATCAAAAAAATTTGATTACTACCCTTCAGCACAAACTCTAGATGCCTCGGTTAAAAGCTTCCTTTTCTCTCTTCAGATGGGCGAACGTGTTAGGTGTAGCCTAGTTTCCGTCAAGTATTGAGTTCAACTCATTGCTCTTGAAAACATTAGAGCACCTTCACTCTTTTTTGTTGTATTCTGCGGGACAATGGTGTACCGTAAAAGAGAAAGACATTACCTAGACTGACGAAGGTCAGATCCCTCAGAGGTCAACACTATTTGTCACTCTAATGAGTCCATTGATTGACGAGGGATCTTCAATTAGAGCTGTTTTGCGGTCGTGTCAACGTATCTATGATTTATGTGTGAAATGCAGATGAGCAGATGCAAGGATGTTCGGAGCCTAAAATGCCAAGAACAGATTGGGCTAGTATGTTATGTGAGTAAATTATTTCGTAGTGTTACTGCTAGAGTAAGCGAGAATGGGTAAGAATTGGACGAATGAGATCATATTGTCACGATTCATCACCTCAAAGCGATCAAACCGAAAATGATAGTGAAGGAATGCTGAATGCGAGGGTTGCCTTCTATATTTTGGGATTGAGCAACCCTAGGGCTCCGATCTGGCAAATGACAGCTTCATCGTAAGGTTTGACATTCTTGAGGTTGTACGTACTCAGAACGTTTTGACATGTGAGCGCCCTTTGTGTTGTTTACACTAACTTTAAAAATTTATTCAGGCCTCTGGCGCCCTCATCCCCCACTTAGGCCAAACCTTTTTCCCTTTAACCTCCCCCTCCACCTTTGACGATGAAGCCCCATCAAGGACCAGTGCTTATCGATGGATGCTGAATTCAACCGAGGTCGTAGTTCACTCCAAGACGAATTTCATGGTGGTCTCCAAAATCAGTTGTTGTTCCGATGCTTTGGCAAACTAATATAGCAAGGTCGTCATGTGACCTTTAGTGAGTTGCGGACAACCTTAGGCATTAAAGGGACCAGCATGCATTCAATAGCCCGAAAGTAAACAGCAGTCTACCGTATGGGTATTTCAGGATGAGCCTCCAACAAAAGCTGTCCGCGCACGGAGCCTTTCCAAGCAAGTGGTCGCCTGTTTTTTTGGAAAAACTGGACATGTCGCAACCGTACCAATAGAACAAGCAGAACAGTCAATTCTGAGTGGTATACAACCATTTGCTTGCCAGTTTTCTTCCAAAAAATCAAGAAAACCAACTGCTGAAGGCAGACCACACTTCACCACGCAATTCGAGCTCCCATTCATGGCTCAAACAACTGCATTTTTGAGCACTCAATACAACGATTTCAGTCATCAGCCATATAGTCCCCGGGTGACTTCTTCTTATCCCGTACGTAAAAAATGGAATGAGAGGTGAACGTTTTTCGACACTTGAAGAAGCCGTTGATGCGTTCAGAATGCATGTTTTAGAGTTACCTTAATCAGAGTGGCAAAAGTGCTTCGACAATTGGTTTAAACGCATGCAAAAGTGTATAGATCTTAATGGGGAATATTTTCAAAGGAAGTAAAGCGATTTTCAATGAATAACATTTATTTTTGTTTTCTAATCCCGAAACATAAAAGGCAACTTACGTATCTTGTTTGTTTTTTTTTGAGTTCTTTTCAAAACTTTGTCCAAATGCAATCGAAGTCACTTCATGCACTGCAAGTCATTCCAACAATCCATTGAGCATGCTGCTTACGCTAAAGGCGCAGTCCATACTAATTCTGAGGTGCCTCTTAAAATGAACTACGGAATTCATGGTGCAGATCAATTGGTACATGCATTTGATTTTGTGGGGTATATGGCTTTTAAGGCTAGTTGAAGTAGGGAGTTGTACGAGATCACGACAAGGAAGTGGTATGAAAGGGATATGCGTAAAGTGTTTGCCAAAATAAACAAAAAATAGATGTCTGAAATTGTCTACGACTGTCGCCGTAGGGCGAGAATACATGCAATCAAGACTTCCAGCTTCACACAGAGCTCTTTAAACAAGGCTACTCCCGGTAGTGGTGTGCATCGGAAATAATTTTTGAGCTTCTATTACGCCCTACTGAACCCATTTTCAAAATGACAGCAGCCCACACAACGAGATATTTATTTTGGTAGGATATCACAGAAACTATTATATAACTATTAACTATTTCGACGTGGAATGTGTCCTCAGTGGGACAAAAACAAAAAGGTCGACAAGCGAGTCTTATGTGTAGGAACAGAAAGGATAAGTGCTCAAATCTTATTCAAAGCAAGGTACAGATCAGCTCGCCTCCTAGAAATTCTGCGACAATGGTGCATTTCAGCTCCGTACGAACTTGTTTTTGAGGGAATGAAGTAAGCTCAATGGATTGACTTGAGAGATATCTCGACACTGAAAGACTGCAGAAGGAATACTTAAGCAGTCCACGGATCATGGAAAACAGAATATAAAATTACATTAGTGAATGTTTTGGCATTGCATCAGATGTAGTAGGTGGTTGGACACAAGTTTGAAAATAATGGTAATGTTACACGCGAAATCGTCATTAATCCATTACCTTATTACAACCCTCCTTAGAACAAAGCCGACGCCATTGTTTACCATTGAATTTCTTTCGAATGCCGCCTGGATTGGTGACGATTTCCCCTTTTTTGTAACGCTGCTGTAATATAAAAATTCGTGTTTCTAGAAAGGAGGCTTTGCACATACATATTTAATTCATCTATTCATTCATATAGGTCAATCCTATGAAATATCGCAGTGGTCCAGCAGTAATTATGACATAAAAACTTGTTCAGCACGAGGCTGCCACGAAGAAAATTCTGAATTTTCGCCAAGGCTTCGAGCGGAAAAAGAGGACGTTCCTGATGTGTGAATAACTGCATTCTGGAAAATAGTTGAAGCGATAGTCTCTATAAATGTCACCTGATTCTCATTCGAGGCCCTCTACTCAGTTGTGAAGCATACTGATAACTGGCTAACCACATTGCTGCCAAAAAACACATCGACTTCGTGCTATAATTTGAAAGGCGAATTGAG
This sequence comes from Haemonchus placei, assembly GCA_900617895.1. NCBI lineage: Eukaryota > Metazoa > Nematoda > Chromadorea > Rhabditida > Trichostrongylidae > Haemonchus > Haemonchus placei. The sequence continues at coordinate 29,358 of UZAF01016868.1, forward strand.
TTGATTTTAATAGAAATAAACATTCCAAACAATACGAGATCCCAATTCGACCTTCTTTAATGTTAGCATTATCAGTTCTTCAATCATGGAAAGGCTTCAAATTCGGATTTATAGACGGAATGTTCATTTTCCACGTCATGAAGGAGAAGAAAATTTCCGTCGAGAGAGAACAGATCAAGACCTCTTCTCAAGTACACACAAGATACGAAGGGAATGCAGGGCTCAGGTCCAACACTTCCATCAACAGATTCAATTCGAGCTTGCGACCGTCAGACCAGAAGGAACTTTGATCCTGATAATGAGTTACGTTCTGAGCTAAACTAATGCAACTTGCCAGTGTAAGCTGACCAAGGGATCTGCTGTAGTTCTCCCCTTAAACATGAGTTCTGGGCAGAAGTGGTGTAGCGGTAAACATCGCACTATCTCGCACACAAGTCCGCGGTTAAAATCCCGGACTAGGTGTGTAATAGCGTGTGATCGGTACTCGTCTAGGCCAACCAAGCCACCCATCCCTTCGGGCTCGGTTGATTGGTGACAGATTCGTCTGGAAGGAGAAGAGCATTGACATGAACATCTGCTCGCCATCGCAAGCCACATACGCATTTAAAACTCCACCACGATCCTTAAAGGAAGCCACATGCGGAGGCGCATCAAAAAAGGGGTTTGATTAACGAAAAAGACTTTCCGACCCTGAGCTTGATACATCAATTTCCTATTGCACCACTAAGCGCAGCGCTTCTGCACAGCAACACTGCGCCTATTCCAACAATGAAGTAATAGGAAGACAAATTATTTTCGTCCTGCAAAGTGGATTTATTTTCAACTGCTTTTGAATAATGTATCGCAAAAGGCAAGAAAATACTGCCGAAACCAACGCAGAAAAAACCATGAGTTTCAAATTTCTGCTCAAATCACTTTCTCAGTGCGAATTTCGCAGTCATGATGCCTAACTATTGCTGTAGGATGGCTATTTATCTTGTTGAGGTAGGGAAATTCCGGTGAAAATCTTCAGCATAGACCAGAGGTAATGATTGAATCCTCGTTCGGCACTCAAGCATGTGCGATTTGTTGGAAAACTGGGAACAAGGTTAATTAATCTACCTAATTAGTTCCTGACCAATTATTTCGTTGAATCCCGTTGAGAGCAGCGAGTCGGATAGAGGTTCACGTAATGTATTTCAAAGGTTCTCTCAATTTTATCTGTGAGGAAATTTTAACATTCTAGCAAGGACATGAATATGAATCAAAAGAGTCGTTACAGCTGCGGAGCCGAGGGTGGGGGTAAGTGGTAGCTAGTTGGGTCACGCCCCTCCTACGTTTTACTATTATGAATTGCCGCGTAATTATTGAAGCAACCAGTCTTACCAACAATAGAGTACAAAAAACAATGTTGCGGGAATAAAAAAGAGAAAAAAGTTATCGAATATTTACCTATACAGTGTCAATATAAAGTAGCTATTTAATCGAGGTGACTTTATTATGCTTATTAGAGCGGGATGACGCAATTGATAACAAACAACTGTGGCCTTGTAATAAATATGAAAATTAGAAACATGTCTTCTGATTTCCGGAGACTCTCTAAACGGCTGTTTGAATGTTGAAGGGGTGCCCAGCAATAGCTTGAAAAGTGAATAATTTTCTCAGGTGCACAATAAGAAGGGGGAACCCACTCAACTCGAGGAAAAGTAACATTAGCGCCTTCGAACTACACAACACATATTGCGGCCCAAATAGGAGATCCATTCCGTGAATTATGTTATATATATATAT
>UZAF01016868.1:31628-48302 GCA_900617895.1 Haemonchus placei
ATATATATATATATATATATATATATATATATATATATATATATATATACCTGCAACAGCCCCTTCAAAGGCGACTGGAGAGATTCCGTCTGCGTTTGCGTTTTATAGGTCTAATAACTATGGTCATCAAATAACCCTAACGAGGCGGCGCAACAGGTCAAGATATTGCTGGTGCACACAACTGCACTATATACAGTAGCGCTCGAAAGTCTTCGAGCAAACGCTCTCACGCATTTCCGTTCATAACTTTTCCTTAGTGGAACAAATCGCGTGAAACTTTGATGTTTATCAAAAGCATATTTCACACTATGTAAGACTATTTGACTATTTGATTGCAAAGCAGCAATATCCACGTAATTTATGGAAGGTATTTTGCGGTAGCAGAATTAGCTCAAAGCAATGTTAGTAACGTCTGCAGTTATTCGCACCTTATGTGCTTTTCTTTTCTCTACTGTGTTAGGCAATTCCGCTCGTACACTTAAGACAACGCAGAAAGGAAATAAGCCAGAAGGACCATCATCCGTATTTCCAGTTGATTTTTAGTTCAAGTTCTTTAGGGTATCTGAAACATGATCAGATTATACGCTGATAGTGGTTCACAATACACACATGCTACTCATATCGAAATTTCGCATGATTAGATCCAGTAGGAAAGGAGCTACGACTTTTAGGGCGGCTGAAAAAGCATTCGGCCGAAGACTTTCGAGCCCTACTGTATAAAATACATAGTAAAGTCGGAAATTTCACGTGCTTTCCCATTTTTGAGCTCTGATCTTCTCATTAGATCCTAGGTCTTGGATCAAGTCCCAACACATGCATAAATTAGCAAGATGGAACAAGCAATCAAAAAGAAGGAATTGCCCGAACCGCAGAAGGCGAATGACGACTAAGATTAGGTCAGTTCATACCTGAGCGAGCTTGAGCTTCATACTAAAAAAATGATTGCTGGTTCGCAATAGTTAATAGTTGGACGGGCTCGTCTTCTGCACACAAGTTCAGAATAAATAAAGGTGGTCATTAGATGTTCACAACAAGTATCGCGTTAGAGCTTTGCACGTGCTGCTGTCAAATGTTAGGAGACGACAGCAGGTGAGCCATCGAATGGAACAAGTTCTGTGAGGGACACATTATCATCTTCGCAGTCAGTATCGAGAGTTTTGAAGGAGAAGAAACTCTTCCACTTGCAGGACACACAGCAAAATACTTCTTCTATTCAAAGTTTCTTTGTAGCAGATTCACCACCGGCCCTGGTATTCGTTTGACGTCTCGAGATCCTATTCCTGATCCTATTGTCATCGCGAAATTGCACGACGTTCTTGACCATCCGTTTACGGATTCCCTCTCAACTTGCGAGAATAGGTAAGCTCTATAGACTGATTTTGAGATCCAGATAGGGGATGAGGAATCTGCCGTTGTTTCGACCTTTCTACAAGCCGACGACATTCGTTCAGCCATATACACAACATCTGTTGCGAAAAGCGGTTGAGAACCGGAGGTGGTGTAACTGTCGGCGGTCGACCCATGCTCCTGATTGTTCGATTACAGAGCGGCCCTCAACAGACTGAGATGCAAACAAATTTTTCTCCTTAAGCCATGGTCAGCTGTTGTTTGCTTTTAGAATGTTGAGTGAGATCTTTACTGTCGTTGTAAACTAATCAAGAATCTCCCAGGACAAGGGAAGAATCCCAACTCGAATTGGCCACTTAGGCTGCTGAACGTCTTTTTGATGCTGACCGACTCGGCTTGAGGTTTACAAAAGCCTGTATTTTTGATTGGTAGGAGGAAATAACGTTTGAGTAGTTGTATACTGATCACATGTAACTGCTTTTGTGAAGGTGGTGCGCAGAAAACAGCTCAATAGATTTTCAGGAGACGCCTAGAATACGCAAGCAGTGTCGACGTTGCTTGGTTCGGAATCGCTGCCTCTGATCACATTCAGTCGAGCACCAAATTGTTCATCATGTGTTTTGTTGCTTGGCTGTGAAAATTCTCTTTTTGAAGGAATTTTACTTGGTTAACTAGTCAGATATGTCACACCAAATTATCACTTAGTAGGATCGGAAAGTAATTCAAAATGTTCCCACCGGAGACATAGACCAGCACGAATGAAAACAACCATCGGGGTATCCATCAACGACAAGCCAATGCAGTGATGTGAAAAAGTGTCTAGTTGCAGTGACCTATTCTACTTTCCTAGCGCTTTCTGAAGCCAACGATAGTAGAATTTGTATCTCCTTCGGAAATCCTACTGTGACGGTAATGTATTCAAAATGACCTAAAAATTGGGGGTGTTGGTTCAGCGGGAAACCGAATCACCTTGGGCATCTAAAACCCCGTAGAATATGATTAAATCAACTAAAACTGGTTTTCCAGGCCACAAGCCTTGTTTAAGCGAATCGACTTCGCTGATTATTTTGGCTAGTGCTGGTCCTTGGACTGGCACTGATCCTGGCGTTGAAGTCACTCATGACCACTCCAAAGAGATTGAGGTTGTCAGGTCAAATACCTCGTATACCACCTGAATGCTCCCAATTTATCCTCGTCGCAGCCTGATATTGGTGCAACGGCGATGACAAGTGCGAGAGCTGGAGCGAAATTGATTAATCTCAGGCGTATGGTCCGCTACGAGAACGCACAGAGCCGAGACCTCTACTGTCGTTCAACTACAGCTACCAGGGAATACATGCTGATCCATTTCCATTCCGCCTATCCATCAAACCTTGAGGACCCATATCTTAAGGAATATGTTGCGCATCGCTTCAAGAGTTCCCTCAGAACGCGAGGAAAAAGCGGAGTCGGTACAACAGGCGCTCCGCTAGCACAGGCAAAAGACTACGAAACCTCGGAATTCCCATTTCGACACAGGTGAGGGATGGTCGCAGAGAATCGTCACGATGAAGAATTCCATTTCGTATTCCATTCATATCAGACAAATCAAATGCGTCCATGCGATCATGTGTGAGAAAGGCAGGTCTTCAAATGCGTCCATACGATCTGTGTGAGAAAGGCAGGTCTGAGGAACCTTCGACTGCATAAGCACAATGGATTCGTGTGTCACATGCCCTTATGATAAGGAGGGAAACTGCATGACATCCGGTCTTGTGTATTTAATATCGTGCTTTCAGTGTCAATAGAAGTATGTTAGGGAAAAAGCAGGTCACTTTGCAATCCGAATAGAGGAGCACCAGGATGTCATGCAAAGGTAGAGAATAGCCTCCCCTATAGGAGAACATAGGGTACGATCTTCTGGGAACACGAGGTTTGAGGTAACGGTCACGACATTATCACGTGGATCCGACACTGCGGCACGACGAACTTCGGTTTTCGGACGAACCGCCTTTTGGATCATGGCTAAAGCTACCAGAATTAACAGAAGGGAAAGTGTGGGCGGCCTCCACAGAGCTGGCGCCCTTCGCAGCACTATGCGGCTTTTGACCAACGCTGTCATCCCCCAAGAGGTTCACTCGTCAGGGCGGGGTTAAGGGGCTCGTACAGTAATCTTTGGGAGGTGACTGGGAAGAGGTCCGCGGTGCGCTTGGCCTTGAGTGGCTTATGGAGAGGTGGTCAGCCCCTGGGAGATACCTGAGGCAAGTTGATGTAGAGCTTACCACATTGTAATCGCAATTCCACCAGCTTGGGGGGATCGGTGGAATGCACAGGTCCTCATTCTAGAGATTAGTTATCAACTTCTCAATCCGTAGTCCACGCCCTTCGAACTCTCTCTATAGATTAAATAGTGCTCTACATGAATTTTTTTCTCGAATAGCTTTTGTCTATCCATGCTCCGAAGGAGGTGAAAGCACCGACATGTAAGCCGAACAAAGTATTGTTGAAATCTCAGTGTGCACAGGTATGAAGGTAAACTCACGGTAACTTTTGTTATATGAACCTTGCGGGCGCTTGTTTTGCTTCAAAATAAGTGGTCAACCCCTGCGAAGCATTTCCTAACTTCGAGGAAGTGTTGGTGCGGAATAGTGCCTCGATGGTAAAGAAAGCGGTATTTGCAGATAGAGATATAAGGCTCTTCCGAAGTGAAGAAAATGAAGAAATTTAGTGGATACTGCCTAACGCAGAGTATCATGACGGAAATGGTATAGAATGATTTTTGGAGTCGTATACACCGTATGTGGCGCTTTTAGATCGGCAAACAGCCGAGAAAGGGCAATATAAAGGCTCAGAGACATCGGCTAAATGCCATACCAATAGCGGACGAGTTTCAACGACGTTGTAAAGGCCGCATCATTCCAAGAGACTCTCATGTAGGAACTCCAAACAACTTGCCATGACTCATGGCGACAGTAGAAAGCAGTTTTGGACAGTTATGGCTTGATATGGGCAACACTTGCAAAATTGCAACAATTGACACCTCGCTCAAATATCCTTACTATATATAAAGCGCTCGCATCTGTCTGTTTGTCTGTCTGTCTGCTTGTACGGAAATTCGATATCACCTGAAGAAGCACCTGCAAGAGTCGGGTCAGGTTCGGGATGTTTTGGAGAAACAAATCTCCTTCGAAGCACTCCCGGAAGTGTCTTCAAAATTACACAGCTAGAGTGAACGACGCAGCAGTCGTTTCAAGACCATATTGTGCCCGTAATGAAGGAAGGGTGGATGGTGTGCTTATATGAAGAGTGTGATAATGAAGTCAGTGTCAAAATTCCCAATCCAAGAGCGGAACCGGAACTGCACGCTGCCATCAGTTCCTACATGATTCTCCAAAAGTGAGACCTTCTTGGTAACCAGTCACCGTGAATGCAAGGTGGATCATATTCAAACCGATTTCCGAAACCTCTACGACAAGAAAAATCACTCTCGGGAAGGCGTAGTCTATACCTGTTTGAAATCAATAAAACCCTTTATAACAGCGACGAATGAATGGTGCTTCTAAAATATACCTCATACAGAAACTTGACTGTCATAAGAACATGGAAATCTGTGGATGTTTCAGCCGTGAAATACCTACAACAATGCATTTTCAAAGGACTAGATTAAGAATATAAAATTTGAAAGTACGAATGAGCATGAGCAGGATAAGCCACACATGGTAAATAGATTAGCTGTACATCTGGCGGATTTTCAGAAAATCTCTTTCAACACAGGAAGAGCATGAGAATCTGTGAGCGTGTGCAAGAATCGTTCACGACTTCAACAGCACAGTAACAAATGAAAATGCTCGGTGTGCTGAAATTTTGAAGGCACATCCCGACCGAAGTTCCCTGTTGATGCTAAGAACCTCTACTATTTCAAATTTTTAGGCATTTCACGTTCTATCGAAACCGAGGATGGACGCCTAGAAGAGCTGGTGGAAACCAAACTGGAAGAGTGCATTGCTCCACCGAGAAACACTGAAAGATATATTCTAAGAATCCTCCTGCGTTTCAACACAAAAGGGAAGATATACTTTGGAAATAACCTTGATGGAACACTTCACGCCAATTTCCTCGATGCAGGGAAAGCTGCTGGTTCCCTGGGTGGTCACGTTCACCTACGCCAAAGTCTTCGAGGGCCAATTCAGTATGATTCTACTGCAACAATCAGGAGTTTCTTTGGATGAATGACGTGCTTTTGTGACATGCTCGAAGCGCATGATCTTGGAAAATAATTTGCCGACGTGATGTCTGAAGATTATATTCGCCAAAAAATAAATGGAGAACTGGCGGTTTCTCTCGCACATTAGCACTATCAAGCACCTCCACCGACTACGGAGCATATGAAGAAAGGCAATCTCTTTTATCTCTTTTCTTTCTTTCTTTTAAGGAACCCTCGATGCTACACAGAAAGTGGCTGCAGACAATATTCTTGCTGCGCAGGGAGGAAACGGGAACAAGTGCTCCCTCACCGAAGAACAAGGAGGCAATGGTAAATGATATTTGTACAACACGTTGTACAATATTGCGCTTGGAAAAAGATGCCAAGTATATGCAAAGCGTGAGCCGGGGCTGCCGCTTACCTTCTGCCTGGAGAGAACACTAAACTCAACATTCTAGTTGAACATCGCTGATGAAAAGAGCGCATCTCTGTGACGAAAGACGGTGTGTGGAGCTTAACAGCTCATGTCAGCTCACATGATCATACGGGAAGAATTATTCGTTCTCCGAATGCCGCTTTCGAAGCAGTAGACGCACTTCCAGAAATATGACGCAAATTAATGTTCCCTTCAGTGGAAAACGGGGGGCGCGCGATTCACGCGTGACCCCATTAGAGCTTTTCGCGCACGCAGCATTGTTTCAGTACCTTTCTGTTGAGATGGACCAAATAAATTTGCAGTAGTCCGCGGCTTCACCATGAATTAGAGAAAACTCTTCACTATAGCAATGAAGCCCCTTCGAGATAGGGAATTCACCTCATAGTTCAACAATAAACTTGTCAAACCTTCAAAATAAGAATGACTCTAAATTTTTTGATCCTAAAGAACGCAGTCCTTCTGTAAACGAGCATAGTTGGTAATTGGTACTTCTAAGTTACTTATAAGTTCTTACTTCTTCCATTATGGTGGTAGGCATGATGTTTTAGCGCATTCTATCCGATGACCTCATTATATTGGCGCGTGATTCGCACCACACCCGTGGAAAATGATGGTACTGAGTGGCGATTTCAGAGAAGTTTTCTCTATAGTCGAGCATGAGCACTGTTGCGGTGCGCCTTGCGTTCTTATGTCCATCCTCTAACCACTGTTTCCCATTCACTGCTTGAACGTCAACATGAGAGCTCAAGCTGAAGAAATCCTTTTGAGGATTGAGAGGAAGGAATTGATATTCGGATCTGGCGATGCGAACGATGATCGCATTTCAGTGCAACCACAATGATCTGTGTGACTGACATTGTCTCACATACTATATTCAAGAAGTGATCTACAGCTATGCGATGTGGTATACTAAGGCCCTGAAACATTCATGTTCAGACGACCAGCTCTTCCCGGCAGTGTGTTTCAACTCTTCGATGCCAACTACAATTCCACCACATACATAATTTACGTCCCTTTCTGAAAAGCTCTGTGATAACTATCAACAAGGCTCGAGGCCAATTTTTCAGCGAAGTCGACATCCTCCCGAGGGACGTGCCTGTTCATGGACAGCTTTACGTTGCCCTCTCCAGAGCAAAGACATCTCAAGGGATCACGATTGGATCCTCATCGCCATTACTGAAAACATTATGTACACAGAGGTTCTGTTTCGAACCATGCTGATCCTCAGGATGAGCTCAGAAAATTTCAGCTGTTACACATCAGGAACACTTTATAAACTGGTTGCCGATTAGATCGTTTGTTAGTTAACTTATGAAAAAGTTCTATGTTATCTAAAGATTAAATGAAAAAATTGAGGTTCACTAGGGAAAGGGCTCAGATGTATGAAGCCTAAAGAAAAGATCGAAAATTCACGTGACGCTATGACTTATAGCCAGAGCCTCCAATGCAAGCGATAGAATGCGTGGCCAAATGGTTTAACATGTGGAGGCTTTGGAAGATCCAAAAAAAGAATTCGTCCCAAAGCACGCTAACCTGTTGTGATGTGCCTTGGTCGTCATCTGAATCAACGCCACTGACTATCAACGTTTTCTTCGGCCCTAACTGTAGCTCGCTGAAAGGGAGTACACAGAAATGATCCGCTTGATAACGGATGATAGTTAACTCAAAAAGAAAAATTGCGGGCAGAGAGCAACTAGTTCCGTCTAAAGCTGGCCTCTGAAGGGACCTAGAGGAAATCGATGCGGGCAGCAGTTGTGCCAGTCGCGCTGTGGCCTACTTTCGGATGACCAATGCTTAGCGAGATTAATCTCAATCTCAAATCAGTTGTTGTAATACCCTTCCGCGTTATGTAGCGGCGCGTCTTTAGCATCCGCTCTCTTGCGAACAATCATTTCTTCAGTCATGTGGTTGATGGCCGAGCTACCCAAAAGTGTTGGCCTCTGCAGTAAAAATTTCGAAGTATGGTAGTCGCGAAAGCTTCAATATACAGATCGAAGGGACATTTCAAAGCAGCTGGCTTTACTTTACCTGTGCGATCTTACGTTATCAAGACGTGGAAGTGATCAACCATGACTCAAACACAATGAGGCATGTGGAGGCACGCACTTCCAATTTCACTTCGCCAACAACTTTCGTGCCAAAGAGCAGAAGAAGAAGCACAACGTTCCCATTTTTGGTGCACATCAAGACGAGCTCGGTTCGGTGGACGCTCGTCTTTGTCCGGCAAACATGTACATCGAGGGATTTGCTGTATGAGAGGCACTGGCAAATTATAGATGCTTTCAAATGAGGAAGGAGATGTGAAGTACGTTTATTTGAACGCCATGTCTCCCATCCAGTTAGTGCTGACCTTCTAAAGCGTTTGCAAGCTTTTTTCAGATATTATAGACAGTCATGGGCCGCAATCCAATCGGGAGGAGACGCACGATAAGCTGCTGCCTTTCTACTGTCTTGATCACTGCCCTCCGAATAAAGATGGTGATGCCTGCTCCAATGAACGTTGCTTTCAAAAGCGGGACCTTCTTTTGAAATCAGCTTCTTACACTAGCACGTCGTCACTTTCGCGGACGCGCTCTAATCCATGAACCTCATTTCATGGCTTTAGATGCTCTCTATTCGAAACCAAGTGTTGAAAGAGATTTCCTTAAAAGATAATTGGACGGTGTAGCTACAATATCTGGGGAAGATAACTATTCATAGAGCCCAATCGCTGTGAAGTGCGATCTAACCGCAGGGCGCAGAAACTCATGAAAGTCCCTATTTCTAATTGATGTCACATGTAAATGCCGAAAGGTCTCAGAATTGTTGAAGCAATTCGAATTTGTCATTATTCTGAGATTGACAGCTAGATTAGGGTTGAATAAGGATCCCGATTACACTTCCGTAATCTCCACAGTCCAGTTGTGACTGCTGTGCTTGTGTCCCGATTAAGTTCCAGACTGAACGGAATCCAACTATTCTCAGATGGGCCAATGCCTTTTATTGCTCTAGAAATCTTCGAAGGAAAAATTTCAAGGTTGGAGGTGGAATTCGAAGGCATCTAAAAGACAGTCGCCTGTGAAGTTTTGCAACGTGATGAACTATTCCTCAAGGAAGAGGTAAGGTCGAAAGCTTCCACAATATCATTACGAGCACTGCTCTTAACATGAGAATGAGCTGTTCCACGTTTGATAGACAGAGTCTGATTAGCTACTGCATGCTTTCGCGTGGTTTTATGATATCGTACGCTCGAGCTGAAAGAGCCTAGCGTATTTCCCAACATGGTATAAGCACGGTATGAAGGACACTCCCCCTTCCTATTTCCTATTCCTGCATCCATCGTTTTCGCCTTGTATTTTGCATCCATTGCTTTCGCGTTGCCACGGATAGGTGGCACAAAAGAAGGACAGACCGATTTGTATTATTATGAAGGCTTGGGCGAAATAGTAACAGGCACGAGGATTCATGTACTCTCAGTATCCTTGTGCCCTGAGGAGAGGAGCTGCAATTATTCCCAACACCTCAATTAATTTTCCCATGAGTCCGTCTCTACAACGAAAGGCAAATTTTCCTTATGCAAAAATCAGTACCGAAAGCAGTGTGAGCAGTGATTCCGAGGAAAATCAAGCCTGGAAGAAACTTGAAGCTAGGTGCCTTCTGAAGCATGATGAGTGAAAGGAGCCACTGATTTCCATGATTGCTTCGATTTTCTCTCCCATTCATTCTTGAAACTATTGGAAAAAGCCGATAACTTTGGCTCACCTAATATCATATGCTATAGCGAAAATGGCATAAAAAGGGAACGAAGAATACAGCCCTGTTATGAATGAAGAGTGCAGCTGAGTAAAATGTCGCCGTGTCGTTTGAGACTATTGTCAGACAGTCTCAAAGCCTCTGTATAACAATGATAAGGCGTTTGAGGTATATCGGCTCCACAGCCTCATGAAAGACATTATAACAGACATATGCACCTGCTCGGATGTCCTTGGAAATGTTGTTGTACGTGTTGCTGCCGGAGAGCAAGAAAGGTGATGAAGTTCTCTGGTGAGAGAGGTATATTCGGAACCAAACCATTCGTCGACGACGTCATCAACGGTGACGTCATCGCCGTCTGTAGTGCAGTAGTTGAACTCAGTCTGAAGATGATAGAAAACTAAAACGGAATAAGATTACAGAGTATTTCTTACTAAGAATGGGTTGTCTATATACCCGGCTTTATTGTTTCGCGACTCAAGCGTAGCCATCAATTCGTCATACCATGGTGGTCGCAGTAGCCGAATATTCGCTCTTGATACGCTTGAATCGCAGTCAGATGACGTTACTCGAACCTGAATCCGAGAAAATCCAAAGAGGAGCATGCACATGAATCTCATATACACAAGCGAGGACTTAGCGTACAAAGTGAGTGGCAGTGAGCGTGGTGTTTAGGTACCTTAATACCCCTGCCGGACATTACGACATAAAAAGGCTTTCTGCGTTTCATCGTTGCTTCCATCATTCCAAATACTGGGTGCGCTATTAATATGATAGCAACTATCCGGGCCTCCGTAATTTCCTTGTTTAGAGGATTTCTTCAAAGCTGCACCTTCCCTTATGTTTATGACATGACTTAGCCCACATGTCTACCTTGGTGCCATCGACTGTCAGATTTTGAAAGACGGTGGAGCCTCGCAGACATCCACCAAGCGTTTCGTCTTTAAGCGCATTTGGTGAGTCCCTTCCCGGGGTCGCTCCTTGTTTCAACATTTCCCACATGACAGTCTCTTGACAGGTCAACAACAAATCTTAGAACGGTCGTCTTGTCTTACATACTACCTCTCATTCGAATAGAAGTACCTGGGAAGGAGTACGCTGCGGAACCTGCAGAAACACGAGAAAATTGACTGCTGACTTGCTTGAATGCTCTGCTTCGATGAGAAGGGCCTATCTCGAGTAAATACAATTGGATCCAGCTGAGAGTCGAAAGCCTTATAAGCTTCACAACGAGAAGAAGTTGGAGAGGAAAAACAGATGATGTGCACTACTTACGCGCGGCACGCGCTTCGACAGATTTTTTTTCCGCCTAAGGGCTGCTCAGCGTGAAAAAAATGTTGAGATCCCAGCGTATACGTATATTTCACACTGGGAGTGCTGAAGCCGCTGAGGAGAGTCAGATTGCCTCTCATGACCACTTTCCCTCTTCCATAATGATTTGGGCTGGAATCCTTACCATCAGAGCGATATAGCGAATTATGGTCGAGAAAAGTACAAAATTCAATCCGGAACTCTCTAAGAAGGGACTTTCAGAAAGAATGTCAGCTTAAAGGCACCGTTCACGACAAAAAAGTTATTGAGTTCTTACCTTATTAATACTCAGCGGCCCCCATGGGTTGTAGAAGGGTCCTCCTCACTCCCGCAATTTCGACGTCCAGGGCATAATGGCGGGCCCGTTGTTGTCGTAATTTGCATCTCCGCCCCTCGACCGATGTCACGTTAGACGAGTGTCGAGACGACACAGTGTCATGTAATCGCGTCAGGACCCATCCTGAACTGCAACTTGGCAAATTGCCAGAGACGCAATGTGTTGTATGCTATTGCAGACAACACATTGCGTCTCTGGCAACTTGCCAATTTGCCGTCTCTGGCAACTTGCCAATTTGCCCGAACACTCTCTAACCGACGTTCTTTCAATGTGAAACTCGTCCAACCCCCTTTCCAGCTCTTTTTTTGGCCCTTTGTAATTCTTTTTGTTCATCGTGTTTTGCGCTTTTTTCGTTGTTATCGCTTTATTCTAGAGTAGTTCTATCGATTTCCCGTCAAAAAAGGGTACCCTATCTTTTTTGTGAATGGTGCCTTTAAGGTCAAGGATAATTTTAGGACACGATTTGAAAACAACGGAGCACTTGCTCACGAGTGGGAAGAGATCAAAACTGGTGATTAGGAAATGTTCGTGACTTTATCCCAGCTTCTAATCCTCCTGCCAATTTTCCGAACTACTAGGTGATGGGTCGCCAGATACAGTCCATACTGTAGAGCAAAGCCTGCGCTTCGAAACGCCCCACTGTTGCTGCTTCTGAAAAATCACTGAAAAATCCCATGCTGAAATTTCTCAAGAAGCTCTGCGTGCCACCGTAGATAAGTAGCCGAAGCGTCTTCCAGCTCTAATTGGTACAAGGGACGGTTATATAAAATGACCGTGGTTTTGCTTTGTAGATGCGACGCATAGTGAATAACTCACATGAGTTCACATGTATACATATGAACGGCAGTTTTTATAGCCCAATTCTTTTGTTATTATATTTATGGCGTCTCCTCTCCATGCGCTTCTGTTTTGTATTTATTTGCAAAGATTTCGATCGGGTGTACTGTATTCTTTTGTATTATCCGTGAATGACGACTGCGACATTTTCCCCCAAGCCTCATAGTCAAGATGTTTTGTAGTTTTGAGTGTATTAGTGGGTGGATCGCGAAAGGAATGATGCGGCATTCGAGAAAGCCCTGCAAGAATATCAGGACACTCGTCTCCTCAAATCCCTATCGAAAATTCCACTGATCTTACAACAAATCGACAGCATATTCTCAACTGACACAAAACACCGCACGTAGTTTGGTTAATCTATTATTCTTCTCGGCTTCCACTCATCATTTCGATCACATTGAATCTTCTTATCTATACTATTGGTCGGAGTTATAATCGCAACTACCATAATAATCTTTCCTGCTACTTCAGCTCTACTCAATGGAATTGTATAGCTGACGCTGCAACTCATGCATTCCATCAATGTTCATATAAAAGACAAACTGAACAGTCTTTTCTCGTCTCCGTCGTTCATATCACTTCTTCCTATCACTGTGGGAAGCTACACTGCTCCATTACCCGCTCTGCCTGCATTCATAATGGTATGGGAGGTATCAATAAGGACACACTGACAAATACACCATATGCAAGTCATCACACAAGTAGTAACACACTACATTTACATAATGCAGTATGGGAGTTCAGTACTGTATACCCATGAAATTGTCATCTCCCATGCTTACAACAATTCCTCACCATATTCGCTGCAGGCCTCTCTTCTAGGAAGAAATGAGGCACGATTCCAATTTTAATTCAGCACATTTTTTAAGAATAGGTTTTTGGATTTACGGTACGCTGTCAACTCGAATGCTTTTTGTGAAAGCACTGACTGATAACAGGTAAAGGGAACATGCACTCATCTGCGGGAGTGCAGACTGTGCCCTATTGGAGAGCGTCAGGGCTAGCCGTGGTGCATAGGGTGGTTACATCAACACTCAAGCATCAAATTGTCAATGTTTTTCACGTTCAGAACTTATACTTATATGGCTCGTCTTCACTCACGTGCGAGCACCAGCAACAGGCCATTCGCTTCTGTCTTTCGCGATCGCCATCCATGGTAGACTCAGAATTCGATGAGGATGACGACGAGAGGAGTCGTTCAGCTGCTATCGCAGCTGTTCCACGTGATCGACGAGCACATCCCTCCATCTCGCAGCAGGCCTACCCTTAGGTCGCGAAGATTCTACGGGAGCCCATTCGACTATCCTTCTTGTCCATCTGTCATCATCTCTTCTCATTATATAAGCGGCCCACCGAAATTTTGCGTTCATCTTGTATTCCATCGGATTGCGGGGCGAGACATTCCGCGCATATCGGAGCTACTTACCGGCTCGATATTGAGTGAGCCGATCGAACCTCAAAAGGCATCGCTCGAGTGCTCGGTGACTTGTGCTCAAAGCCCCTGACGTGGATGCGCTGGTCACCCAAGTCTCCAGCCCGTAACAGAGCGCAGGAAGAACGGTGGAATCGAACAGATCAGCGCGAAGCTCCGGGTCCGTCACACGGTTAGTAACCTCTTTCAGAGGTCCGAGGTCCGAAGGCGGCCTACGCTGCTTTTTGCCGTCTCACCACTTCTTCCTTCATGTCGTTGTTAATAATCATGAAACGCCCGAGATACACGTAGGACGAGGTTTCCTTGATAGGTGTACCATCGATCCCAATTTGACCTTCGTCAGCCCAGGCATTCTTCATGAACTGTGTCTTTGTTTGGTTGATCCGCAGCCCTATTCCTGCTTTATTAAGCTCAGCAAGCATAGTCTCAACTTCCGTGATGCTGCTTGAAAAAAGAACGATGTCGTCCGCAAAGCGGAGGTTAGAGAGGAACCGTCCATCCACACGAATGCCCTTTTCCTCCCAGTCTAGCGACGACAACTTTGGCACCAATTCACCGACGCCGGAGGGGTGGAAGGTTTGGATGGTCCAAGTGGATATCGATCTAGGATTTGAGCCCGTATCCATGCATATGTGATAGTGCACCACTTGCCACTACACTACACCCCCTCTAAGACCCATGAAGACTTTAGACTACGAAATTCTAGAGAGCCAGGAGCATTGAGAGCCTGATCATAAAAGGAAACGACATAGCATGGTACTATTTAGTTTGAAAAATTTGTTTTGTACTAGTTTTTGTATTGCCATTGGACTAATTTTCAGCAACTTCAGCAGGACTTTGAAATGGCCTGAATTCGAAAAAGAGTTCCTGTGGGAATTACATCGAACCTCTCGCAGTTAAACCATTTTTTGGCCACACAATTTGAGACTGAAAATTATTCAAAATAGTTGCACCGATCATTGTCACGAGCTCTTCAGTGGTTTTTTAAGGAATGAGATGAAAGGAATAATTTTAGCTCCAGTCACCCACCCAACATGAGTAAATAATCTCTACGATGTGTTTAGTGGGAGAATGAAGCGCAGGAACTTCACATGTAGGACAATATTGCGCAGCGAACGCGATGTTATAGAATGATGAACATCAAACATAGATAGACAAAAATGTGAGCATTGGTAAAGCCGCACTTCAGTTTACAGGATAGAGAAAAGGGAAGATCGCGCTAACGAAGTTCGTAAGAGGAGAGTCAGTAAGTCATTATTACCAGCAACTGTAGTGTAGGACATCCGCACAACAGCGCTGAGATAAAATTTTGCTTGCTGAGGGAATCACCTCTGGTCGATACTCTTCGTCTCGTGGCTTTTACTCTATTTCAGACTATTGCACTATCTCATTCTACTAAAATTTCTGAAATTAGTGGCAAATGAAAGGCGTTGCTCGCAACAGTAAAATCAGGAAGTCAAGCACACGTTTTGAGTTGTCACAATTTTTATGTTGTGGACTTGGAGCATGCTTCCTTGCGCCCTCTTTCCTTCATATCTTCGAATGATAGAGCCTGGTACGCTTTTATATTGCAGTTCAATGCTTCGTCAAGCAAATAATGACTATTAACAATCAGGTTCTAGAATGTCGAACTCCATATCTGGAATGATGCTCCAATGGAGACTACGTATTGTAAGTCTCAAGCATAGTTTGCAAAGGTCAGAGATGGGGAGGGATGATTCATGCTACAGTATGAAGCTAATATCGCAATTTTCAGATCGCGGAGATAAGGGTCGAATGGAAGAAGGAAGAGCAGCAATGGTTACTCGAGCGAGGGACTCCGACCTCGCCCACCCGACCTCGGGCCCAGTGTCCACACCATATCCGAACCGTCGTTGATATTCCTCACAATAGCTTCTGTCGTATTCGGTCGTCCTGTATCAGTCTATTAGACAATAAATCTGACTTCGCTAGCTGTATGCCGTTGTGGCTAAGATCGTACTGGGAACATGGCTAGCATTGACTGGTAGCAGCGAGAACGACCACCAGGCTGACTCGAGGTGAGTTTCCTTCTTCTGAGTAAATGATGACCTGTTCCTTTATTTTGACAGTAGCAATTTTCTCCTTCTTTTGCTTTTTTTACAATTGCGGGCACAACCCTCGTCAGGTTGGCGTCCCTTCTTCCGTTTCCCGGTCACCCGCGCGCGCGAACGAACCGTTCATGTGTCTTTCGCTATCTTAACCCTTTATCTCCTCACCTTTCACGCATTGGATCCTCTTCCGCTTCTATACGATTCTTTCCGCTCTACTTTTGGTGAATCTCGGTTACTCTCAGGACAAACGGCAGTCTTATTGCTGTTTTTTTGTGAGAATAAACTTTCTTCCTCTCTCTGCCAAAGTTTAGCTTTTTCTTACCATAATTTGTAATGCCTACCAAGCCGCGGTTTATTCGATCTTCATCAGAGCGTGTTCAGGATTGCATTGTGTTCGTTTAGGAGAAGCATGCTTCAAGTCTCGAGACCATGAGTGTGAGATAGTGGGCACATAAAGGGAGGGACCAAAGCATTCCCCGTAGCGTAGCCTCAAACGGTTCAACATTGTAAGGACAATAAGTTGCAATAGGATAAGCGCGCTATTGAATGATCACTTTCCCTTGACGTCGAAATTTGCGGTCTAAGTACGCCCAAGTCGTGTCACGTTAAGTGCAAAAAAAAACTTTTCCAGTCTTTTATGCGTTGGCTATGAGTTTCACAATTTTTCCCTTCCGTTACCCGGCGCTGTATACATTTTTGACTTCTTTTCTCCCTTTGCTTGGTTTTCTTGCTTCCGCAGTATGCACGGTTTATCGAATGGTTGGTTCAGGGGTTCACGCGCAACGGCAAAGGTTCCCAGCAGAGATGTTCACGCGGTCCCGATCTCAAAGAACCGCTGCCGTTCTCAGGCGTGCCATGAATGCCACAAGAGCTTGACCGTCCCGATCGCGTCTCGCAGTCGATGCTAGGGCGCCGGCGTCGAGTTGCACCTTCGAAACATGGGGTTAAGATATCATTCCAATCCCATCGTTGCAATGTCTGCGAAGG
>UZAF01016868.1:49086-62010 GCA_900617895.1 Haemonchus placei
TTTTTCTGAAAGTCCTAAACAACGGTATGTCGCATGGCAGAAGCTGTCCAATTACCGTCAAGGATCGAATATAACCTCTACTGCTTTCGGGAATTACGTTCTCAACCTGATCCACGTGGCAACTTCCGGTCAAGGCGCAGCCACCCAGAAGGAGCGAGTTTTGGAGGAGTTTGTAGCGAGATTGCGGGCGATGTTCGTTATTTCGCCAATTCAGAAAACCAGACCTCTCTTAAACAGTCTGTTACCAAAGCCAAAATCTTGGAACAGTTACTCAGCGAGTGACTCATCCTTCCGACGTCGTTTTCATACCAGTACAAGTCCTATCCCCTTTAAACCGTTTGGATCGGACGTGTAACTAAACCTTAACGACACAAGGGCAAATCACCCGCGAATCGTCTCGGTCCAGGCTAAACACACCATGAACTGCCATCCCCCCCCCTCCCCTCCACCTGGCCAATTCATTACTTTAGGACAGAGATCTTTCCTTGGACGCCTACCGCGCGCCCGCATCGTCAGAGCCATCACCCACTGCAGCCTAATTGGCAGCTTCTTCGGAGGATTTCCAACAACAACTTCGCCACTCTCAGGAATGGTGAACTGATTAGATTTCGCGTGAGCTATCTTATAGGGCACAAGGACCTCTGAAGTAGAGGGTACTACTACTGTGGTGGCTGTACTGACAAGCAACGGGATCAACCAAACGAGCTCTTTCTCAAATTTCAAGACCGTATATCACACTCTTCTTATGGCCTCGGATCGTATGACCACACGCAAATCACGATCAAGACGACAACGGAGGTGCCACCATCTCGATACTGCCCAATCCGTATCGTTTTATGGCTCCAGAAACTGGCTGCATGATACAGTCCTGGTACAGAAGTACGGAAGAAGAAGGATGCATCATTACGGGTTTGCTTGGTTTTCAGGCCCCTTGACGCTATGACGGTACCGGATCGCTACCCTTTACCGCGTATCGAAAACCTCGTTGAACGAGTAGCCGGCAAGCTATATCAGACTTAGCCTCTAGCTATATGCAGCTACTACTTTCCCCCGAAAGCCAGGCTAAGTGTGGCTAGGCCACCCGTCCGGGTATTTACCAATTTGTCTATCTCCCATTCGGGTTACGTAACGTGGGCGCATACTTTTGCAGAGCTATGTCGCGTATTTTACCCGGATTGGACGAAAGTGTCTCGATAACACGACGATATAATTAACTTCGGTAGCACCTTCGAAGCGCATCTTCATTCCCTACGCAAGGTGCTCGAACGTTTCTGTAGTTTCAACATTAAAGTGTTCGGGAAAAATTGACGAGCATCGCGCAGTCCAAGATGACTTTCCTGGGTCATGAAATCTCAGGCACGACGTATGCACCAGCTCAGCAGAATAACAAAGCAATACGCGATTTACCCACCGCTACATCAGTTGAAGCGGTGAAAAGTTTTTTTGGGACTGACCAATTTCTTCCAGAAGTTCGTCAAAGACTTTGCTTCGATCGTCGCACCACTCTTCAGGTTATGCAAGGAAAAAAGATCTTCCGCTCGACTTAAAAAAGCACTGACCAAAAAAAAAACAAAATGAAACCGTGGGTAACATCCCCTCGAGGCAAAGAGTTCAGCCTACAAGCGGACGGCAGTAAAACCGCAGTAGAAGAGGCACTATTGCAACGTCAAGACCCAACTCTATCTCCCGCTGCCATTGACATCTTTAGGAAGCCATCCCAACAGAAATGGAACTCGACAAACAGCTTTCTGCTAGTAGTGCCCTCCGTTTTTTCGGACCATCATTTATGGTAATCATACGCGTATATTGTGCGATCACCAACCGCTTACCTTCCTGTTACGCCACCGTAAGCCGCATGACAGCTTCGCAAGGTGGGTAGTCAAGCTCCAAAACTACGATGTTATGATTGAGTACCACAAATGATCGCCCAACGTAATAGCGGACCATCTCAGCCGTAGTGCGGACCGACTCATGACGATAAAACCCGACAGTGAGTACATAGTGGATTTTCCGCGTTGCTTGGTTTAGCGAACTCCACGACTCTTAACCACTCTTCTCTACAGTTGAGACCCCCACTATAAGTACGCCCGTACAACGCTCTGTCAGCGCAGAAAAGGGACTCTTCGTGCCACACTATCATGCATGTCCTCGACACAGGTTCTTTTCCACCGGACACTACCGCAAAGTTGCGTGGCACCTGCAATAGCCCACATCTAATATTTGACCGCATTTCTAAGGTAATCTCTCACTGCTTTTTACCACGTTCTAGAATTGTTCTGTACAGAATATGAGGGCCAACCTCGCTCACATTGGCTGCTTTCATAGTCCGCCGGCCGGCGGACTATGAAAGCAGCCATTGACGATGTGACCGCTCCTAGATAACATTTAACCACTTCTTTCCGCGTTCTAGAACTGTTCTGTACAGAATTGTGAGGGCAAACTTCGCCCACATCTAATTTCTAATAGACATAGACTGCATTTTTTAGGTAATTTCTCACTGCGAAGAGACTGTAATCGGTTACTCGACCACGTTTCACAAAATCGACGGATGTCTTTACTATGTGGAATCATCAGCTGCCTCAAACCGCCGCAATCGCTAAGCGATTTTCGTTCCGCAATCCCTTCGCGAACCCATTTGCTTAGCTCTACATGATAGCCCAACGACAGGGGGACATTTTGGATTGAAAAAGACGTTGGCGGAAAAATTTGCGACGCTTCTTTTGGCTTACAACGATGGACGATGTTTTTCGGTACATCCGTTCCTGCGATGCATGCCAGCGGAAACGACCCCACCTCCACACACACGAAGCGCTAATCCCCATCCTTGCAGGTGCTGTCTTCTACATGGAAATTAGCGGACCTTACCATCAGTCATTGCGCGGCAATAAATATATCCTTTGCTTTATTGACCATTTCAGCAAGTTTGTGATGGCTGTAGCTCTCCCAGATGTGACAGCTATAACGGTGGCTCAGGCCATAATGACTCACTGCGTACGTGTCTTTGGGGAACGACCACACTGGTTTCGGGTAACGCCTCCTATTTGAGAGGCGAACTCCTTACAAAGTTGGGTCGACTTCTTCAGATCGGTCGCAACTTCACGATACCCCACCACCATGAGGGCGACGGTGCATACGAGCACATGTTCGCAATATTTCAAGAAAAGCTCATCTACATGAGCTCTAACCAACTGAATTGGGACCGATTTTTACAAGCATGTACTCGTACGTTGGCTTACAAAACATCAGTCCATAGTTCGACGAACGAGTCTCCTTTCTTTCTCATGTTTGGGCGCGACCTCATCTTCAACATCGATCTTCTCATAAGATACCAGATAGAAGGTCACATACCATCCGAAAAGGAACGTAGCATTTACAAGGATCCCTAGTGCGAATTCTCCACGCTTCCTGGACCGTGACCTCCGCTGTTAGTCATAACCATAGTGAGGCGATCAGCCCTAAGAAGAATGAGGGGGACCTTAACATCTGGCAATCCCTGCACATAGATTACGTTCAGCATACAACGTTTGGAAATGTGATTTCAATTCACTCGAGAATCGCACTCATTCGATCTAGTTTTTCCGGCTAGCACGATTCATTCTGGGATTTTTTTTCGGATCGTACACTAATACACAATACAATACAATACAATACAATACAGTACTACCATTTACGGCACTACTTATTCTTACAAGTACACTTTCGAATTCAGGCTGGATTTCCTCACGTTGCAGTAATTGGTTTACCCTTTAAAACGACTCCTGCGCCTAATCACTTCCAATCACCAACTCCTCCGAAGACATGGAGATCGCAGTACCTAAAAATGCTGTTCTGTCCGCTGAGCGCCTTTATCTAATTTGTAATACACAAAATATTATTTCACATCTTTAGGTAGCCGGCTTCTGTGGCAAGGTCTCTATATATTTTGGAAACCAGCGGATGGGACAGTCATGCTCAGCAAGTCTGAACAGGATGACAGGTATCCTATTTTTCAACAGTTGGATTAATGATGGAAACTATTCAGCTGTTCAAGGTCACGAGGTCACATTCCTAGCTGTATCACATGTATCTTGACCATCGATTCCCACGAGCGGACACCAGTAACGTCTTTATTCGCCCCTATCGCGAGCCAGACTGGTCCAGTGACTCGCCCTCGCCTCAGGGGCACGAGGCTCAGCATTCCTTTCGTTCTGAGCTTTCGTGAGGAAGTCTGCCCAGTCTGCCCATCCTAGTGTTCGCTTGACGTCTCGAGGGATCCAGTAGTAGCAGCCCTGGTCCAACCGTCATCACTGTATCGGACGACGTGCCCGGCCCACCTGATCTTCGATTTCTTGGCGTAATAAACGACATCCCTTATACTCGTTCAATGATGGAGCTTGGGACTCCTGATTCCCTTCTGCATTTGCATGTTTAGGGGAAGTCAGAGCGTCGTCCTCTCCAAAGCGCGCTGAGTAATGCTGACAGCATGCTCATTCTCCTTGCCAAGAGTTCAAATCTGCTAAGCGTACGTCAAAGCAGCAAGGACAGCAGTGTCGAAAGAGGTGAGCGCGAAGCCGGAGGTAGTTTGTTTTCTTCGCTACTCCTTCGATATTTTTTTGAATGCTCCCCATGCGGCGTGTTTTCTTCTGATCAGCTCCGGAGCTAGATCGTTCATATCCATCATCGTATCGAATTCCCGACCTAGATACACATAGCTAAAGCATTCAGAAAAACTCGTTCCGCTTTGCGGAAAGGAAGCATCAGGACCAATCCGTTTCTCATAGACATCATCTTCATTGAGTTCAGTCTAAGGCCGCTTTTCACAAGCGCTGTCAAACTCGGCCAGAACTCGATCCGCCTGCTCGATGTTCGGTGCTATAAGCACGATGTCGTCTGCGAAGCGGAGGTGATATATAGCGGATGTCGACCTTCACACCCCCCCCCCCNNCCCCCCCCCCCCCCAAGTCTGCCCATTCCAAACGACGCATGATGTTCTCGAAAACGACAGTGGAAATTTTGAGCGAGATGGTACCGCACTATTGAACCTCACTCTTCACGTTGATGAATGTTTTTGTGTAGAATGATCGTCATCGTCAAAGTGTTGTAGGACTCACGGAGCCTTCTCATATATTGAGTAGGAATACCTCGATTGGCCACGACGTGGGCACATTGTATTCCGACAGGTACCGCGTCAAGAGCCTAGACAGAGTTCTGACGATAAAGGTTGAAAGACTTTTTAGATGTTTGGGTTTGATCTTATCGGGACCATGCTCCGTACTGTTCTTCATCGACGAGATGGCATATCGAATTCCGGAGGGGAAAACCGAAGGAGCGGTATTTTCATCTTCCCTAGAATGGTGAGTAGGTAGTAGACGTGGCCGTCGAAGAAATCCAAACAGATGTCGTGGATAACCTTCTCCATTGCCCTTCGAGATGCAGTAACTGTTCCGTCAGGACGCGAAGGGAAGTCATATCGGTCTTGTGATTGGCGAAACTCCGTCAGGCTCTGCGAATGCTTTTCTCCGGCCTCGGCGGCTTCATCCATATCTGCTGCTCTTCTCTCTCAGATCTTCCTTTATCGTTTCCCTGCATAGCTTCGCAAGTTCGGACGTTTGTTGATGATTGTCTGTAGCTCGCGCGATTCCCTGCTGGCGTATCAGCTTGAGAGTCTTCGGAGAGAGCCGTCTCTTGATTCTTGTAGACTCCCTGCTTTCATAGCGCTATCGTGAAGATGTTCGACGAGCCGGTTGTATTCTTCATCGATGTTGTCGATAACGGATTCTTCCCATTTACTCGCGAGGGAAGCGAAGAGATGTCAGTTGGCAAAGTTTTGGGACTACGTTTCCTGAACATCGCAGCTCTCTCTCGCTGCACTGGAAAATACTAGAATCTAGCGTCAAGGAGACGATGGTCCGATCCGTGTAGAACTTCGGAACAACAGCGACGTCGGCGGTCATGGAACTGTTCACCTTGTGACTCCCATGTCCATCGGGAATGAGAGGGCTTCCGGAATTGCGAGTTACCACGGATGGTAAGGGCCGACATGATGAACTCAGACAGTCATTCACCCTGCTACTTCTATCTTTTTCCGTTTCTGCAATATTTAGCTCTTCAACCGTTCTTCTGATGCCAATATAGGCGTTGAAATTACGTGTGTTGGCCTTGATAAATTATGATCTTCTCTGAAGAGGATTCATATAGAACGCTTCCAGCTTCTCTTCCTCATAGCTTGATGTTGGTGCGTAGGCAACGAAACTTGTCAGAGCTGGTTGTTGAACCACGTCTTCTCGATCGTAAATGTCCGATTCCGGTTGTCAAGCCTTCGTACGAATCGATGCTCATGGCCAAGTACGTGTTGACGAGGACACCTACGTTGCCGACGCCTCTGCTGTCGCATGTTTAAGGAACATCTCCTCTTCATCCTGAAATACGGCGTGTGGCGGGTGATGCCTTCTCGTCTCGGTCAGTACCATGATGTCGTTCTTGATCTTCCTAGCTTGCATCACCAGATCTTCGATGCACGCTTCCGATGCAAGCGTTCGTGCGTTGAAAGTACGGATGCCATCTTGGCCCTTCTTTTGAGCAGCCTGTTTTGGCTCTGAGATTTTAGCAGCCTATCCCAGCTGCTGTGTTGGGGCCCCCTCAGATACAGGGGGATATAGTCCATTTGTGTTACTGTTTCTGGCAAGTGGATACCCAACGTGTAGCTTGCCAGGCTCTGACGTGGGGGCTGGGTTGACTCCGGGGGCTTGATGGGCAGTACCGGAGTAGACGGGGGTTTTGTTTTTGGAACTGGCCTCGAATTGCCCCCAGATACTTCCCAGTTACTCGAATGCAAGCTTTTGGCTGAGTCGATGAGCAGGATACCAGCTGCACCCGCAGACTTTCTATGAACCAACGCGTGGATACACCTGCGAGAAAGAGGATGTACCGACCAGCATAGCAGAATCAGGGAGTCCATCCCTAAATCCACTTGCGTTTCTGGGCAAGTACTGGCAAATTTTCGTCGGCGATTTACTCTCCTATCTGTCACCTGGGGGCGCCCTACGTAGCCTCGTCGCTAACCGGCTCGGATCCTTTTGTGAGCGAGAACCCTCAATGAAGGAGATCCGTAGAAGATGATGGTAACATTTCGAAATGACCGCTAAAGGTGAGATGCATATCAACTACTATCTCCCAAATGTAATAATAGATTTGTTTTCCATGCCCAGAAGTCTCGATACCGACAGAGCCTGGAGGATATTTTGTGCAGAATTTCAACTGCAAAGGGATAAATAGTGTGATGCAAATCGAAATTGCTTGCTCAACAAGAAATGACCAGCTACGGGGTTCGCAGCTCGAAAGACTTCAAGAAAATGTTATCTGCATCGTTCTAATATTCTTCCTGCTCATTTAATGTCAATTCTACATGAATGTTTAGAATTCGCACATTCGATTTGATGAAGATATCAAACAAAAGAGATGAGCCATTTTGCTGCTGGTTTTCTCTTAAACATCTTCATGTATTTTCGAAAAATACAGTGAAACATGATGTATTCTTTTCGAGCGACGGAAGCGAAGAAGTCACAAACAGTAAGAATGGCACAGCAAGAACACTAAGACGTTCGGAAGCTTCGGAGAAGCTGTTTAAGAGTTGTATGATTGACCCGAATTTCGACGAGCTTCAGCAGCGGAGTGACCAGATTCGAACTCGCAAAGAAGTACCTGTCGAGTATGGATTAGCAGATGGGTCATCATATGGTCGAATAAGCAAAGTAAGTGGGGAGGCGCTCTCACACAGAATACCTATAAAACTTCCAAGAAAAAACGTAAGGAAAATTTTGAGTTAATGCAAAATTTTTGGCAGCCACTTCCGCACACCCTGATGCATACAGCACACTATACCTGCTACTGGAGAGAAGTGATTGACGTTATTGGTATCACGACCATTGCCGGAATGAATGTCGATAATATGAATTTCAAGTATTCTCGCGTTCGCGCGCGATTGGGTATGTACAGGGTGTCCCAATTTTATGGACGCCGAAATTCAGAAATTTTTAAGGTAAAAATAATCTATCAAATCCACATTACCTGCTATTGATTAATCGCATAAGAAGGTTTCTTTGCAATATGCGCGGTTACTGATGTGGGACTCCCGATACTTTTTAGATGAAGGACTCCCATTCAATGCCACTTGCAAGCATTGGCAAGCGAAAGGTGGAAGGACATTATGAAATTCCTTTAGATTCCAATAATAGCCGTATAGGGATTTACCAAACTATATGGAAAAGAAGATTGAATCAGAGACAAGCCAGGAAAGGTAGAAAGGCCACTGTTTCTAAAGATAAGACTGTTAAAATTGCCCGGTTGCTATGAGGACAGTAAAATGATGTTTTTGAGGCGGTCTTTGGCAAGGGTAAGACGCTTGTGGTTCCTTTGGTGCCGGCGTGGATACTGACCAAGACCAGTACCCAAACAGGGTACTGATGGACGAAATGAAGCATGAATCCGACTACATTTCCTGAAACATCTGGTAGTCCTTCCAGTAGGACGCTACTCCAGCTCACAGGGCCAAGCTTCCCCGCGAGTGGTGCCGGCGACAGCTGCCTGACTTCATCGGTGAAAAGTAATAGTCATCTTATTTCCCAGAACGTGATTCACTTGACTGCCCCGTATGGTTCCTGATTAGAAGAGGACCTGTCGACATTGCTTTCTAGTACTCCCACTTTGGAGTACTAGAAAGCAAGACTGAAGAACGGCTGGGAAGAAATGGAGAAGGATACCTGCGTGCCACATGCGACCAGGTCGAGAGCAAACTTTGGGCCTCTATCCACGCTAACGGGGGTATTTTACAATGAATGTAGCGTGTTGTAGCCAGTGGTGTCAGCTAATGTGCATAGAAATTCCATAGCCTTTCGCAGCTGAAAAGTTTTAAATAACATAGCTATGAATTGGTGCATTTAACTTTGGGACACTCTGTGCAAGGTGCACGCATTAACTCATACATTATCATGAAGACCGCTGAAATTACTTGATCGCAGTGATAATTGAATAGGCAAATAGTGAACAAATATATGTCCAATGAGTCGTTTGCAGAAGCCTAATATCATTATGACAGTGTGGCTGCTTTAATACAAACCCTGACTTTTTGCCGAAATCAATTTACTAACTACGCAGAGAGGCTTCTGTCAAAAATTTTTTCGACATTGAAGGAGTGCCTCAGTTGTAACATTGTGAAGGAGTGCCTCAGTTGTAACATTTTCAAGTGGTCGGGAAGGTATTTCGCACAGACTAGAGGCTTGGCTATGGGGCAACGATTGGCGCCTGTGTTGGCCATATCATTTATGGCCAAGATTGAAGCGCCTGTACTGGAATATCTGCCCTTACTTCACTGCAGATATATCGATGATTGCTTTATAGTCTGTGCGACATAGGAAGAAGTAGATGTGTGTTTCGGCCTACTTAATTCACAATCAGAGCACATCAAGTTAACACGGGAGAAACCGACCGGAAATTGGCTTCCTTTCTTAAACGTTTAAGTGAGGCTACAGGGTGATATGATTGTTACGAAAAAAGCCTAGCAATAAGAACATCATTGTCCATTATCACTCAGCTCATCCTTTCTATGTAAAACGAGCGGTCGTTAGAAATATGTTCCGCACCGCTAGGAAGGTCTGCACTGGGGAGGAAGAGCGAAAAGAGTCGCTTGAAATGGCACGCGATATAGCTTGGTCCAATGGTTACTACAATTTTCCAACTTCACGTAGAGCTTCTTCTGGTGGTGTGATCCTCAGACATGGTAGTACCTCGATTGAAGGCAAGACTCCTTTTGTACTACCATTTATTTCTGATGAGGTCAGCGCCTCCATTAGAAAGTGCTTGAAGAGATCGGGTTTGGAAAATTTAGTAGCTATTGTAAATGTACCACCCTTCAATCTAAAGAAGCGCTTGATTCGTAACAGGATATACGATCGCCTATGTACGACCTCAAACTGTGTGGTTTGTCCAGCTGGAAGGGAAGGTGATTGTAACATGTCTGGAGTGGTCTACAGAATTACTTGCCGGGTTTGTGGTGATGAGTATATTGGAGAAACGGCAAGACCACTTCACGTGAGGGTCAAGGAGCACATAGATGGAATGAGACGGTTGAAAAAGTCTACTGCCTTAGGGAGCCATCGAATTCAGAAGCATAACGGAGACGATTTTGAGGTCACCGTGGAGGTCGTAGCACAGGAGTCGCAAGTGTGCGCGCGCAAAACCCTCGAGGCATTTTGGATACAGGTCACCGACCCCAAAATGAATCGTAGGGAAGAATGCCTCGCAATCACGCGGGAGCTACGGCCTTATATAAGATTGGCCTTCCCTCACAGACTTTAATGAAGACGTACCCCCGCTGACACTGGTCGGTTGGCACCACTATTAGTTGGGTGGTTTCGAAGAATCCGCAAAGTTACGGTGTGTGGTTCTCCTTTCGACCACCTGCGTGCCCTGGGGGTCTCGAACTTGGTGGGTTGGTGGAAACGTTTGGTCGGATAATCACAGATTGTTATGATCCTTTCAGGCTCTGAAGAAGGCGATTCCGCCGAAACGTCAGCCTAATAAAGGTTATTTAAAAACCTCGTGAAGAGTTCAAGACAACAACAAACTCAGTAATATGTCACAGCGCTGTTACCGAGTTGAAAAAATCATGAGAGTGTGCTCCACCTAGTAGCCAATTTTAACCAGTCATGAAAGGTCACCCTGCAATCTTTTCTTATGCCCCTGTTGTGGAGACTGAGCTTATTTATTGCATTCACGACTGGTTTGCTTGTTTTTTGCTGTTTGTCTGCTCAGTTGCATCGGAGTCATCATTATTCACTGAACATTTCCATGAGAAATCTTCACTGTAGTGCGACTATTCAGCAAAATAGGAGGAATTTGATCGAATACTTATACCAGTCTGTTCGGCGGCTAACTCCAGGCTTCCCTCCTTTTTCGACTAAGTTGTAGTAATCGGCTAACTCTCTACTCCTTTTTAAAACAAATAATATCTTCCTGTACACATAGTTTGACACACGACTCACAGTTTAGTGCAAATGCGATGTGTAAGACGGTGCTTCCGCCTTTCATTATAGGTTTGATCTTTTGCTCTTCAACTTAGAAGAGATTACCTATCAAAGATTCAACTGTTAGGCGAACGAAGCCATGAATTGTACTCACAAATGTTGTCGAGTGATGATAGAGCCCATTAACAGATGTCTTTAACAATATCGGATTGATCATTAACCGGAAATCCAAGATTATTAGCGGTCGGATATGCTCTGTGTCGAATGATATCGAAACAAAGAAACGTAGTACTTTATTGAGTCACAAACCTTGCTGGGTAGCGGTCGTAGTCCAACAGCAAGGAATGAACAAAATTCTCACGTGCTAATCGTAGTGCCGCTAGTGAGTCCCTCCTATTTCTACACTGACAACTCACTTTTGTCATCCTACTCTACCATCCCGTATTATCGAACGAAACATACTGAACAGTCAAAGCCACTCGTAAATACCGAAGGGTTAGGATCCTGATTGGTAGGTAGCTCTTGCTCTCTTAGGCCCCTTATCTTCTCTTATCAGTTGTCATCGGTTCCTGTCACCGAGTACCCACGACCCCGTCATATCCTGCATCACTTAATAAAATGCCGAGGTTCCCCGTCAATAAAAAGAGCAGGAGCTACGAATTTGCCGTCGAAAATCTAAATCATGCGAGCCCCGCCTTAATATGCAAGACGCCGCAGACCTAATGGCTATCGCCTTCTATGGCTCTCAAACACGTTAACACTCTCTAACACTTGCGAACCTTATCATCGAACATCTACGGTCCCTTCTTAATCCACATCCTTTACTTAATTGCCAAGGCTCCACCCTTACGCGGAGGAAGTAACGGATCCTGCAACTTTTGCTTTCTGAGGCTCTATGAACTCGCTCCGATCTTTTATCACATCTTATCACACATCATTAGCGTTCCCATCCTACCGTCTAAATTCCTACTAAATATGAACGTTCCTGGTAAACGTAAACAGGAGTTATGAACTTGCGGCTCAAAATTTCCATCGTACTCCTACTAAATTTAAACTCTCTAGGCCCACGGGAACAGGAGTTATGAATTGCCGGTGAAAGACACACACCGACACACACACAAACACAAACACATCGACAAACCAATAGACGCACTTGGCGAATTATATATAGTAGGATTGCTTAACTCTTCGAGATGCACATGAATCATCGCTCCTTCTCATCTTTGCCTTTTTCTGGTCGGGCCCATAGCATGCTACATCAAGCGATTAGAATTGTTTTCCGAAACCTCAACGTACATGCAATTTCCCGCTTAAAAGATGGAAAGGGGTCAAAGGTGCAAGGAACCACTAGAAGAAAGCGGCAAGAGTAGAGGCCATGAGATAATCAACCGCACGGAACCTCCAGAAGAAAGTGATAGTGGAGGCACACAGTTGCCGGAACCAACCAGCAAAGCTGGTTTTCCGTCCACCTCCCCTCGCTGTTTATCCGCCGACTATTCCTTCAGTCTGCCATTCCCTATCACTTACAAGTTGGTCTCCGCACATAAGCGCGTGGGTCACAACAAAGAGTGCATCAAGTAGAAATGATTTTTTGATTTTGGCTACACCTTCTAAGAATTTCGCTCCAGTTTGTGGTGAGTTATGAGTTTCTTCAAGAAACACATAACTCACCACAAACTCGAGAACGCTCCGTTAATAGTTTCGTCCGCCTGATGACTTTGTTGATGACCCATTACTAGCCATAGCCCACGAATTCTAGGCTTTTCTAATACAGAATTGTGAAAAATTCCCCACTGCGCTGCCCATTCCTGTGCCTGTTCCGTCTCTGTGAACGGAATTTTTCTGAGCTCATATGTGCTCTGTTGGTCTAGCCCGTTGCCTCAACAATTTCAAATTTGACCCCATCTTCCAGGTGCTTTTCCAT